>JAKCPI010010026.1:0-11278 GCA_023213315.1 Euborellia annulipes
CGAGTTGGCAAATGTTGGCAAAATCAAGGACCAGTTGGCAAAATAAAGTTTATTTAACAGAAATTAATTTGTTTTAATTAAAAAAAAAAAAAATTAAATTTTCTTTTTTTATATTTTCATCTATTAAAAAAATTTTTTTTTTTTAATTTTCAAATAAATAAATTTATTTTCTTTTTTACTGAATATAAATTTATTATACAATGTAATACAAACACATAGAGAAAATCATTAGGATTATTTTAAAAGGGAAAAATAAAATATTTGAATAAATAAAAGAAACCTCAGTCGTTCATTTGTAATTGGAAATGGAATAATTTTCTTTATTTACTATAATTGTAAAAAAAGGAATTCCAATTAAACAATGTTTTTGATAGAAATATAAATTTTATACAGGTCAACAAAAAAGTTTTTTTGAAATTTAGGGCTATTCCTGGCTATAAGGAAGCGCTAATTCCAAAAATGCCATCAATTTTGCGCCATCGGCTCTAGTTTTAGAGATATAGAGAAAATTAAATTTTTAATAAATAATCTGATCAAGAGCGACTCTTTTTTGAATTTTCTAGATTTTTTTTAAGTCGTTACCCCCTGCAGATAGTTGAAATACATAGAAATAGAAGTTTATACTGTAAAGTTTGAGCCCAATCGGAGGTGGCTTAGTGGTGCAAAACACGGCTAAAAGTTTAGAAAAATTGCTTTTTTTCATTTTTTTTTCTTTCAAGACCCTTTTTGTTCATAATTTCTTTAGAATGATTTTTAGAAAGTGAAAGAACTACAGAATATCGTAAATATATGTTTTTTTGCATTCAGTGATGGTAAAAGATTCTACCTATTAGGGATGTCCAAAGTTGAAAAAACTGAAAAAATTCGATTTTTCTAAAATTTTAGCCGTGTTTTGCACCACTAAATCGCCTCCAATTGGGCTGAAACTTTATATTTCTATGTACAGTGGAACTTCGCTTAACGAGCATAATTCGTTCCAGAATCATACTCGTAAAGCGAAACACTCGTTATGCGAAACAATAACATTCTCCCCTTAGAGCTGGCTCCTCATGACATAGACTGATGTAACATGAGCACAATCCGGGACTTTCTCTCTCCTCTCCACTCGTTATGCGAAACGAAACTCGTTAAGCAAGTCATATTTTTACAATTTTTTTTTGCTCGTTATGCAAATTGCTTGTTATGAAAGGGCACCGTAAGCGAGGTTCTAATGTATTTATTTTTAAAGGGTAAAGCCAGAAAATTCAAAATAAGAGTCGCTCTAGAGCTTATTTTCTATTAAAATTTAATTTTCTCTAAATCTCTAAAACTAAATTTGATGGAGAAAAACTTATGGTATTTTTGGAATTAGGGTATCCTATATAAAATCCCAGGAATTGCTTAAAACACCCCGGTAAACACATTAGACCAGCGTTTCCCAACCTTTTGAAGTCCACGGCACCCCAAAGGTGCGTTGAGAATAATATTACCTACTAGCGGCACCCTTCTTTTTTTTCCCTTATCAAAACGAAATTTTTTCCGCCCTTGCGTGAAAATCATTTGACCTTTTTTTTGGCAAAGCTTAATTTTTTCCGATCTACGGAAAATTTTGCCGCTTCCATTTTAATAATTTGACCTTTTTTTAGCAAAACTTTATTATTTTTTTCTCTAAATATCTCACGGCACCCCTTAGGCATTCTCGCGGCACCCTTGGGTGCTGGGGGCACACCGGTTGGGAACCACTGCATTAGAAGAGGGATTTAGTCTGTAAGAGTCCTGTACTACTCTACAAAATTTTTCATTGAGTATAATTATATGGGGAATTTCTCAATTGAAAAAAATCTTGCCTTATATTTCTATCAAAAATTTTGTTTAATTCTTTAGTTTTCAATATTAAAATAGCAAAGTGAAGGGGAGGGGACTTAACGTTCGAACATGTCATATAGCGACTAAGGGGCGTCGGGTTTAGCCTCTAGTAAATTAATATATATAGGATGAAAAAGAATGTGAATTGTACAGTTGGCAAATTGATTAAATTTAGTTGGCATTTTTGGCCTTCTCCCCCCCTGAAAAAATCTCTTCGCTACGCCCCTGCAAACAACTATCCATTCCACAACTTTTCAGGCAGTTCCGGTCGTGGGATCTTCATGGCTACTATTTTTTTCGATTTTTGAAAAAAATGAAAATTTTTTTCCTGTTAATCATTTTTTAAAAAATAGTAGGCCTGGAGATTTAAATTGACACAGAAAAATTGTTCAAAAAAATTAATTGTATTTTTTCTTGAGAACTACACAAAAAAAAATCGAAAGTTGTGTTCTATGCTTGTCACACCAGATTTTTTGTGTCGACATATTTAGTTCCCGACTGTACGAAACATTTGAATTCAGATATAAAATTTATAAGTATGGGAAAATATTTATATTTTGTTACCATGGCAACCATTTCTCCTATCTTTTCTATGTAGTACAAGAGTAAAGTGGTCTTCAGAAGATTTCAATGATAAAATAAGAATATACATTTTAAAGAAAATATAAAAAATAATTGATTTTTGAATTAAAAAAAAAAAAAAAAACTTTTGATAAGAGAAGTGGCTGTTCAACGATTAGAATGATAGACACGAAGAGAGGATGTGAGCCAAAAGGAGAGCCTCTATCGAATAAAAATCTCCATTTAGAAGACGTTTCGGGTTTACTTATATAAATCCATCATCAGTTCTTAAGAGATTATTAGCAATTTCAAGAATATATCTGCATCTCAATGGTGTATACCTTGAGATTGCCAATAATCCCTTAAGATCTGATAATGCATTTATATAATTAGACCCGAACGTCTTCTAAGTGGAGATTTTTATTCGATGGAGGCTCTCCTTTTGGCTCACATCCTCTCTTCCTGTCTATCATTTTAAAAAAATCGTTGGAGCGAATTTTGAGAAAATCGAAAAAAAAATGAAAAAGTGCATCAGTAAAGTAGTACTAGTACTCTTTGGTCGATTTTGTTCAAAAAGCTTTGCGTCAAGTCCCATGGGGGACCTAACTTAAATATAAAATTTCAACCTCCTAGCTCTTTCCGTTCTTGAGATATTTTGTTCACACACACACACAGACAGACCATGTCGCGAAAACCACTTTTTTGGATTCAGGGGACCTCAAAACGTGTATATCCATCAAAATCTCGACATCTAATTTTTGACATAAATCCAACACTCTCTCTATATATATTAACATTATATATATAGAGGTAAGAGAAATTAAAAAACAAAAATTTCAAGGGGTTTTTTTCAAAATCTGAACCGATGATCAAAAAAATCTCAAGGAGGGTTTTTTAAGAGGTACTAAAAAAATGGAGGAAATCAAAAATTAAAATTTTTGGTTCGATTTGGCTTGGAATAGATCGAAAGGCTTATTTTGATTTTCGTTGACCATCGCAAGTGTAAATCCCACCGCCGCGTGCCAAGCATTTGTTTGTTTAACTTATCACAATTCGAGATAATCTTATCTTTGATAGAATAAATAACGACACTTTACAGTTGTTATCATCATTAAATTATTAATATTAAATTGTTTGTTTATAGCTATGGCTGGCTGGACTTCCCCGAGTAGTCTCTGTCTCCAGATGCCATGAAAAAGCCCCAAATGGCTCCAGGCTGCTCAGATACTTGAAAAATTGAATCTGAATTGTTTACATTTTTGGCGGGCAACACGTCATTTGAAAGTGACGTAAAGGTTGATGTCCTCTTCGAACTTGGTAGCAAATTCAAATAATAATAATTTCACAAATCAAACTAAAAAAATCTGCTGTGACTGTCGCACAGCACACAACTTTCTCTTACCTTCGATAATCGAAAGTTGTGTCCTGTGCTTGTCACGCCAGATTTTTCGAGTCGAGATCTATTTAGTTTCCGCCGATATATATATATTAGAAATCAAGATGCCCCCGGGTGTGGCGTAGTAGGTAGCGTGCCTACCTCCTAAACCAAACGTCGCGGGTTCGGACCCAGGCAGTCCGATGATTTTATTTAAGCCATTTGGATACCAGATGGCTTAAATAGAAATGCCTGAACCCACAATAGATTAATATATATTACAACGGTTATCGTCAAAGTCTTAAATAGCCAAAATGCCGAAGAGACTGTGTGAATGTGTGTGTGAGTGTGAGTGTGAATGAGAAAAAAAAAAAAAAATCAAGATGTAAAATTTATAAGTATGGGAAAATATTTATATTTTGTTATCATGGCAACCATAGGAGAAATTTCTTTCCTATGAAGTACAAGAGTAAAGTGGTCTTCAGAAGATTTCAATGACAAAATGAGAATATACATTTTAAAGAGCATCTAAAAAATAAGTGATTTTTGAATTTTAAAAAAATCGTTGGAGCGAATTTTGAGAAAATCGAAAAAAAACTGAAAAAGTACATCAGTAAAATACTGGTACTCTTTGGCCGATTTTTATTAAAAGCTTATTTTCACGGTCCAGGAGGGTACAAAACTTAAATATAAAATTTCAACCTCCTAGCTCAATTCTTTCATGCTTAAAATTGAACATAGACAGACCATGTCGCGAAAACCACTTTTTTGGATTCAGGGGACCTCAAAACGTGAAGATCCATCAAAATCTCGACATCAAATTTTTGACATGAATCCAATACTTTCTCTCTATATATATTAACATATATATAGAGGTAAGAGAAAAAATCAAATATAATTTATTTATTAAAAATTCCACGTAGTTATAGGCCAACTTTATTTTTTAACGGATGTTTTCAAAAGATATGTTTACAAATACGTAAAAAAAAGATACAAAGTCGGTTAACAATCATCGTAATTTTCCTTTCTTAAATTGAAATTGAAACGTGCACTCGAGTGAATTAATTCGATTAGAAGATCAACTTCTCTCTCTCACACAAAAAAAAAAATCTCTTAATTGTATTTTTTTTTTCTTATCTTTTTTCACCCAAAAAGCCCCCAACTTTTATAATAATACTTGTAATAAGGAAGGAAGGAAGGAAGAAGAGAGTCAGATAATGTTATCATGAAGGTGTGAGTCTTGATGATGGATCCCTGAGGCGTGAGAGAGAGATCCTTAGGGAGGAAGAAGAAGGCAAAAGGCAATATTGAAGGTCTTGTGATGGATGCCTGTGTCGTGCTAATCATTCCTCAACCACCTAGAAAGAAGGGAGAAGGTAGGGGGGGGGGAGCGAGAATAATTCAGATGAGTGCTCTACTGCACTCTCAAACGCTCAAAGTTTTAAAGATCGAACGAGTTTAGTCTACAAAATAAATACCAATCAATTTTTGGCCGCCATCTTTTAACAAAATGGAAATATTTTGTTAATTGCTTTTCGTTCAAGAGCATTGAATCTTAGTTTATAAAGAATTGGTGGCCCTTGGGGCTTGGTGTAGGGGTTAGCGTGGTAACCTCGTATACCAAAAGTCGCGGGTTCGGACCCCAGGCAGTCCGAGGATTTTATTTAAGCCATTGGATACCAAACTTGAAAATAAAAAAAAATTAAAGAAAAAAAATGAATCTCTAAATTTAGAATAGTTGGTATCAAATAAAGTAATGAGGCATAGTAATTATTGAGAAGAGGAACTCTCAAGACCGAATATTTCTGTTTCGGTGTGTAGGCTAATATACTGGTAAAGAGAAAAAATACATACCAAAAATGAACGAAAACCACAGAGTCAATAAAATAATTTCCCCAGTCCACCGTTAATATTTCGATTCCAGAGTTTGGACCATCATCAGATCTGGGACGATGTCTTAAATCTCTCTAAACGTGAGGATGATATTGTTAGGCCATACAAAGTTTGTATGTATATTCACACGTTATGACCTTCTATTTGGGGAAAATATATAAATATATTCCTTTATGACACAGATGGACAATGATGGTTCACACCCTGAACTGAAAGAATTAAAGAAAATATATTAACTTCAAATGTTTTTGTGTATTCAAATATCTACTCACTTGTCAGTCATATTTACCCTTGTTACACCATTTATTTGTATGACCGAAAAAATTTGAAAACAAACAGAAAGGCTAGGGGATTATTTTAAAGCATATAAATAAAGTATTTAATATTATAAATATGTGTATTTTATTTACAAAAATTCTTACAAAAAATTTCACCGTTTCTTGACTGACCACGATTGTTCTTTTCCTGAAGCAAAAATTGCAAAGAAAAATGCAGCAAAGAGACTTAAACCAGCAATAATCGCGAAGACAATCATCCATTGAGAGAATAACTAAAAACAAAAACATTTGCTTAAAAAAAAAAATACTTTTTAGGGTATGTTTAAATGAAATCAATAACGGATTGATGGATTAAACATATAAATGGGTGGAACTGAGGCGTCACCTGATCTCTGGTGATGTATCCATTAACGACAGGCGCGATGATCCCTGATAGAGAAGCGATCATACTCGAGATGCCTAACAGGATACTGGCATGAGGCGGTGCAATGTCCAACCAGTTGACGATGAATCCAGGAATGGTCACCGAGTGGAAGAACAACGAGACGCAGATGCACGCCACCACAGCTGCGCACAATTCGGGAGGGAGAGTCACATTTTGAATTAATTTGATTTTTGCAGGCAATCAATCGAATATTATATAGCCTAATATATAAACGCCAATTGCGAATTCATTTTCTATAATCCTGACTGTCGTATACAGAAATAAAGGGTAAAGTATTTGTTTTAAATATGGGCCAAGTTATGGAATAAATAAATTAACTTAGGTTAGTGTCACCTTATATTTCTTCTATATTTTCGTTATTTTTATAGAAATCCGGATCAAATTGGCTTTGTCACCTCTACTTTCGGCTAATAAAATGAACGGAGAGAGAAAAAACTCCGAAAAAGTTCCCTATCTTAGAAAATTGTCGTCATAATCTTCAATTCAACCAATTAATTTCGTTTTTATGAATTGTTTTTTTGTAAATTGATGAAGCGTAGCTAAAGGTACGTGTACACTGTAGATTTTTTTGCTAGATTTGGTCTCGTTAGAGCTATATGAGACTCAATCTACAGATGGACACACCAATGAGAGCACTCTAGTGAGATTAAGTCTAAAATCTAGCGAGATTGACATAAATCTAGCTAGAGTATCAGTGGATACCCCTCCGAGACTTTGTCTCTAGAGTGATCTCGCTCTATTTGACTGATTAAATAGAGCAGTTGCTCTAGCTGCTTTTGACAATCTGAATTGAGTGTCTTTCTTCTTTATTATTGGTTCTATCTTCTTTACTAAACGATCATAGTCTTTAGGGCACATACCTTAAATGTTTTTATACGATTTGAAGCAAGGGCGGATACAAGGGGGGGGGGGGGGGGTAAAGGGGGTAATTACCCCCCCCGAGATTCGAAAAAAATACCTTTTTTTTCGCAAAAAAATTTATTTTTTATGTAAAATTTTTATAATTAATACTTAAAAATTTGATGTGTAATTAAATTCTGGCAAACAAGTACAGAATGCGCTTTTAAATTACCGAAATTTAAAAAAAATAGTGTGCTGTGCGACGAGTCACACCAGATTACCCCCCCCCCCCCCCCGAGAAACACCTCTGGATCCGCCCTTGATTTGAAGTCGTCATTATGAATTTCTTTCAAAAGATCAGTAAATATTTCTTTTCTAACCTAACCTCTAACACCCTTCGTTTCTTGTTTGTTCGCTGTTTGTGTTTATTTCTTTTCTTCGTAATTAATATTATTTCGTTATTAGTTTTATTTTTCAATCATATCATTAATTAAAAGATTCATTATATTTTATTTAATAATATAATAATTATTTTGAAATTTAATTTTAAAATTTGTAATAATATATAATTTAAAATATTTACAATTGAAAAGTTTTGTCGAAATAAAATATTAAAAATTTTAATAAATTGAATAGAAAAGAAATATACTGTATTAAATTTTAATAAGAAAGGCGTGGAAGGAGATTTGTGAGAGCCTTTCCAATATACGTTCTTCCATAAGTGCAGTGCTCGGCACTACCGGACTAATTGATTTGTTTTTTATCAAATCCTCTCAGTCCCCTGGCTGTACCTCCTAGCAAAGCCACTAGAAGGTACCTCATCATCCATAAAACGATCAGTAAGCTACAAGTTATACAAATAAATTATGTGAGATAACTGGAGTATAGCTAGAGAAAATATACTACTGCAAAAGTCTATAGTATACACACCCAAGAGAGCTGTCTAGCTAAACTTGACTCTAGGTCCACTCTACGGTGCTCTCGCTAGAACTGAAATTTCTGCAGTGTACACATCTAATAAGATTTGTCTAGCTAGAGTAAATTAAATCTAGCTAGATTTTACTCTCCAATGTACACGTACCATAAGAGGGGATGGGCTCTTCTTTATCGATATGTGTACTTCGAATTGGCTTTAGAGTCAGAAAGAGTAGTGTGTACAATCTTCTAGATGTAGCCAAATATACAATTTTTTCCTCAAAAAAAAACAACTTGATTTTTTATAAAGATAGAGACATCATAGTCTACTAACCATAAGGATCACTGAGAAAATAAATTGCAAGGGAAAAGATTGATTGTCCAACGCAGCCAATAAAAACGTGTAGTTTACGAACCTAAAAAAAAAAACTTGTTAACTCGATAATAGATTAATTAATATCAAGCAAATTTATTCTTACCTTCCCTTTTTCAAATATTTTCTTGGATACTAATTTGTCTCCAATCGTTGAGCTGATCGTCAAAGACATCGTCATGAATATAAAAGGCATAGCAGACAGGTAGCCAGTCTTCGTCAAATCAAATTTATATACATCTACAAAAATATAAAATATATTTTACCTTACTTGTATCAAAATGGATGAAATAGGTAATAGGAGAATTGAAAGTTAGTCTAATTGGTTTCAATCGTTCTGCGGGAAAATAGATAGTTGGCGTAATTTATTTGACTCTGAGGCACTTGCCTCCGGGAAGATATAAAAATACGGGTATTTTATGGCTGGTGGAATTTGTAACAGGAATGAAAGTTAGAAGAAAAATGCAGCCAGAATTTTTTCTTTAAAAATATATTTCAACAGCTAGCTGACGTTTCGGCTTTGGTCAAAGCTCCGAGGATGGCTTTGACCAAAGCCGAAACGTCAGCTAGCTGTTGAAATATATTTTTAAAGAAAAATTCTGGCTGCATTTTTCTTCTAACTTTCATTCCTGATATAAAAATACCAAAATATAAAATTACCAGCGCACTTCTAATGGATTCCCGACTAGAAATTATTTTGGGATCACCCAGAGTATACATCTGGACCTCCTTGGGTCCCAAGGAGGCATGCCCAATAGGGAAATCCCTATAAGGGCCCTATTAGAACCCAATCGGGAAATTCTCAGGAATAATAAAATAACTTATAGTCACTTTCTCCCATTTGGGTGGGACCTATATGGGAAATAATTGCCCAATCAGGACTGGGTGACATCCCTATAAGGCAGCCCAATGAGGACCCAATGGGTCTTATATATCTAGTCGGGTTCGAGAGAAAGTAGCAGAATTATTGAAATTTTAGGCTCAAATTATCAAAATTCTTAAATGTAGATCTCCCTAAATAATATCCTGGAACTTCCTATTAAAAATCTGCTGGGAGTGTCGCACAGCATACTTCTTTCTCTTACCTTCGGTAATCGAAAGTTGTGTGTAGCGCGCCTTTGTATAACAAGATTCGAGGTTGGATCCCAGGCAGTCCGATGATTTTATTTAAGCCATTTGGATACCAAATGGCTTAAATCAGAATGCCTGAACGCTAATATATATATTATTCATAATAACGGTTATCGTTTAAAGTCTTATATGGCCTAAGTTGTTGAAAAGACTGTGTGTATGTGGGTGTGTAAATGGGAAAAAGTGTGTTAAAAAAAAGGAAAATTATTATTAAAAAATCGAATCTAGAATTTACACGTTTTTTATTAAGAAATTTTACCCAGTAATTAATTCTCTTTTTTTGATGAATTAAATGTAATTATCATAGACAAGAGAGCCTCAATTATTTTTCTCGACGGATGTTGATTATAAAAATAATTAAGAAAAATTTAAACCTTTTAAAAACGTTGGCAGTTGAGTAAGAAAGGTAAAGAAACCCCAGGCTTTGATGAAGTGCGTGATGAAAATCGCCCAACAGGGCAGAGAGAGAAAAAACGCACCCCACGGGTGTTTCAAGTCCTAAAAACAAAAGAAATAAAGATTCGTTAATATTAGATGCCTCTATTTGTTATATGGCTTGGGGGAATATAGCCACCATTTTGTCATTTTTGAGATATGCCATTGCATTCTTTAAAAATCCCTTTTTAATATCACACAAAGAAATTCCTTGCTAATAATAATAATTGGCTGCACATAATAAGTGCAGTTCTCTACTTGACTAGCTAGTAAAGATTTGAGAATTAAAGATAACCATAAGCCACAGAAAAATGGCGTCGAAATCTGGAGTGAATGAAATTTCTCTCGTGTCAAAGGACTTCTATGAACAAGGTCGCTGAAACTGAAGAGTCAGATTCTTTTGACGTAACAACGTCTTACAAATCATGTATCTATAGTGGCAGGTTAGGGGGCATGCACGAAAAAAGTTTATCGGCTTTAATAACTCCTCTGTCTTCAGAGGTATAATTATGATGAATATACGGTTAGAAAGAATAATTTTTCAGCTAAAGATTTTACCATGTATTTACTTCCTATCATTTCATTTTACCGCGCTGCGGAAATCGTTTTTGAAATTTTAAACCCCTGTAGATTCCCAACGGCTAATCAGATCGAACTAAATGTGTTGTTAATTTGTGCACAAAGAAAAACTCTAATAGAATAAATAAAATAAACCTGAGTAATTAACTCCAAAATTAGTTTTTTCTCAAAAAACCTCATTTTTTAGGCAAAAAAATATCGGAAAATAGCACTTTTTGTGCAACGCATAGCTACTTGTCCATAAAAGCTACATTAATTCTAAATATATTTTTAGAAAGAGTGTTTCAATTCGCCTGGACCTTTTTTTCTTTTTTTTTTTTTGATATGACGTCATTTTACCGCATGAGAGCACTCGGCGGGATTTCGTTTTTTAAACCACTGTAGATTCCGATCGGTTCCCCACTCACGGTCAGTTTTTGGAGTGACAACCCTCCATTTGGATGGATGGGGCGATCGTGCGCCCCCGCCTGTATTCACCCTCAAATTTTTTTTTCGATGAAGAAAGTCATAAGCCCATGTTCGTTTTCTTCTTCATTATAAAACTCAAACTAGGGCGAATGAATGTTCCATACTCTACTAAAAGCTTTATAAGTTATACAAGTGTTCAT
>JAKCPI010010027.1:0-16885 GCA_023213315.1 Euborellia annulipes
TTAATGCCGGGTTGCAAGAAAACAGTTCTGTAAACATTTAAAAGTCTGTTAGTAAACATCGCTTTGGGCTTTAAAATTATAGGCTGTTGCTAAAAGCAGCTTTAAAGGAAAGGTTAACTATTCCCTACTGTTAAGATATATAGATAGATGCAAAACGATTGGGCCACCGAAAATGACAGCTTTCTATGTAGTTGGCCATTTGACCGCAAGGGCGCATTGTCAAATTGCATAATTTATAATAGTACCAAAATTATAAAATAAATAAAAATAGCAATTATATTTGTATTCTTTAAATTATAATTGTTAATATTAGGTTACAAAACAAAAAATGTTTAAATATTTAAATATCGTAAAATAAAAATAATAAATACGTTGGTAGATCTGACTGTCAGATGTTAAATTATAAAGAAACTGGGAATATACTATAACCTCACTTTTTCTCTTCATCGAATGAATATCTATAATAATTAATAATATCGCTTAAAACGTTTCAGAAACTAAAAAATACTCAATTAAATTAATGTATTTCTATCTTATCTCTCTCGCGTGATAATATAGTCACCAAATTCTTTTTATTTCAATGAAACTAATCAGGTTAGTGGATACTTTATAGTTTAAAGCTCCGAATTTCAACCTTTAGTTAAAAGACAGCTTTTACGAACCAATCATCTTTAAATACGTTCTTGCAACCCAAAATTATTTAGCGGAAGGTTTAAACCAACAAAAGCGTTTAACGAACCGTTACATACATTCTTGCAACCCGGCATAAATGTAATAAAATTTTTTTTGCGTTTTGATTAATTTTTTTAAAGAATAATTACAGGTAGATAATTACAATTTCTTTTACGTTTCAAAAAGTTCCCCCCCCCCCCCCCCCCCAGAATTATTTATTTTTTATTTTTCGCACTTTTTACTTTCTCTTATCTATGTATAGGGACACGAAAAAAGTATCTCTTCTTTTCTTCCGATACTAGTACTCTTTTTCCTCGATACTTTACTCATATGAGTACTTGATTGCCGGTATCAAATGTAAAGTACACATTCAAAAATAAATTTATTTAAAAGTCTTTTCGGACTTTAAACGTTACACAAATATTTTAATTACAATTCTGCAAAGAATATCGCATGTTCTTTTATATTTCGAAAAATCTGGTGTGTCTGGTCGTACTGCACACAACCTTCTCTCAACCGAAAGTTGTGTTCTGTGCTTGTCACACCAGATTTTTTGTGTCAACATATATTTATAAATATTAGAATTCAAGATATAAAATTTAAATACATACATTGTATTGCATGGCTTCTACTTTTCCTATGAAGTATAAAAGTAAAGGGGTTAGAGGGTGGTGTAGATGGTAACACACCGAGGATTCAATAGACAGACCCGGGTTCGGGTCTATTAAGGGCAAAATTGTTTTTGGGTTGAATGACCAAGGTCAAAGGCCGAAAAATAAAGAAAAAAAAGTAAAGTGGGCTTCAAACATTTTTGTCTACAAAATAAGAATATACATTTTAAAGAGCATCTAAATTATAATTGATTTTTAAACAAAATCGTTAAAGCCAATTGTGAGAAAAAAAAAAAAAAAAAAAAAAATTGAAAAAGTACATTAGTAGTGTACTAGTACTATTTGGTCGATTGGAATGAAAATTCCTGCACATGCTTGGGACATGAATTCTTGGCTAAAATATACAATTTGAGGATCGAGAGTTCTTTCCTTATTGAGTTATATAATTTAATCCACATTTTTTAATATTTCAGTTGAAATTAATTCAAATGATTGTGAAAATGACGTCAAATTCAAGCTAAAGGGAATCGCCTCCTTTTAATGGCAATTTCAAGAAAAGCAATCAAACGGGCATTAAAAAGCAATAAAATCTCTTTCAGAGAAATTTACATAAATATTATGTTTTGATATTTTAACTGGAATCGATCTTCTTGAAATTTAAGATTTTTTTCACAATAAATTAAATTGATTTCAAGTGAAATATCAAAAAATGTGGGTGAATGGGAATTACTTTAAAACGAAAAAACTCTCGATACTCTATTTTTATACTTAAGCCAAGTACCCATGTCGTAAATATTTCAAGAAATTTCAATCACATCAGCCAAAGGGTACTAGTACTTTTACTAATGGAGGGGGGGCGAAGACGGGCGGTGCGGCTAGTTTCTTATTATTCTAGAAATATAGGCTGACTATCGGGTCAGACGAAGGCGAGTGGCGCAACTCAACAATTTTAATATGTCAATTATTTTTTACTTTCTTACCTATGTATATATGTAATATATATATAGAGAGAAAGTATTGGATTCATGTCAAAAATCGATGTCGAGATTTTGATGGATCTTCACGTTTTGAGGTCCCCTGAATCCAAAAAAGTGGTTTCGCGACATGGTCGGTCTGTGTGTCTGTGTGTCTGTGTGTCTGTGTCTGTCTGTGTGTGTGTGTGTCTGTGAACAAAATATCTCAAGAACGAAAGAGCTAGAAGGGTTGAAATTTTATATTTAAGTTAGACACCCCCATGGGACGTGACACGAAGCTTTTAATCAAAATCGGCCAAAGATTACTAAGTACTTTACTGATGTAGTTTTCAGTTTTTTCGATTTTCTCAAATTTGCTCCAACGATTTTTTTTAAATTCAAAAATCAATTATTTTTTAGATTCTCTTTAAAATGTATATTCTCATTTTGTGATTGAAATCTTCTGAAGACCACTTTACTCTGTTCTCCATAGAAAAGATAGGAGAAATGGTTGCCATGGTAACAAAATATAAATATTTTGTCATACTTATAAATTATCTTGAAAATCGAATGTACATGCTGTCGGAAACTAAATACATGTCGACACAAAAAATCTGGTGAGACAAGCACAGTACACAACTTTCGATTACCGAAAGGCAGAGAAAGTTGTGTGCTGTGCGCCAGCCACACCAATTTTTTATAATGTATTTAAAAGAGAAAAAAAAAAGAGATATCATTTAATTTTTTATCTCTCTCCTTTACATTTTTCTTCTCAATTTTATTTATTATTATAAATAAGAGAGAGAGAGAAGAGAGAGAGAGAGAGGAAAGGATTTCGTCCTCCGGTAGTCAAAGGCAATTCGGCTTTCGGCTAAATATAGAAGAATAACAATTATCATTTTTTTTGTGTGTGTGTGTCTGTTGTTGTTGATAAATAACAAGCACAACAAAGTCTCGTTTGTTTTTTTTTTTGAAAGAGAATTCTTTTTTTGTCTCAAGAAGAGAAAAGGTACCTGACCGGAGGGGAACTCATTAAAATTGCGGCGTACTTGAGAATAAAAAGAAAAGGAAGAAGATATCAATCAACAAACGATTTCATGCTGTATTGATTGCAAAGCGAAATAAATTGGAAACATTTAATGAATATAGAAAATAATATACGAGAACAGAGAGAGAGAGAGAGAGAGAGGCAATGGATCTCTCTAATGAGGTAGCAGCAGCGGCACTTCTTTTTTTTTTGGCTTATCAAAGTGAATCGAAAGAAGATGTCTTCGTTAAATCCGTTTTTTTTTTTTTTTTTTTCTTTTTGTCTCTCCTTATTGATCCCGTGAGAAATAATGAAAAGAACAATTGAGGCACCTTTGGTTGTCAGAATATATTACGTCATAATTTCGCAGGATCAAGAGGCTACAAGAGGGCACATTTTAGTCTGAAACTACTGACGCTTTTTTTTATGCGGAGAATGCTTTTTTACTTTCTCTTACCTCTATATATATATATATGTTAATATATAGAGAGAGAGTATTGGATTCATGTCACAAAATTCAATGTCGAGATTTTGACGGATATACACGGTTTTGAGGTCCTCTGAATCTAAAAAAGTGGTTTTCGCTACATGGTCTGTCTGTGTGTGTGTGGGTGTGTTCAATTTAAAGTATAAAGGAATTGAGCTATGGGAACTGAAATTTTATATTTAAGTTAAGTACCGCCTGGGGTGTGACACAAAGCTTTTGAACGAAATCGGCTGGTGAACAAAGTCATAAGCCTCATTTTTCGTTTTTTTTTCTTCATTATAAAATGCTTTTAAAACATAAACTAAGATCGAATTATTGTTCTAATTCTCTACTATATGCTTGATAAGACATACTAGTGTTCATTTATATAAAGGAAGTTATTCTAAATTAAGTGGCTGATTTATTTATATATTTATTTATTTATTTATTAAAGATTTCATTAATTAATTTGGGTGATTGGAAGAAAAAATCTATCTTGTTATATTTGTTGCTATATAAATCACACATTATTAAATAAAAAACAAATTTATTCTGTCGACGTTTCGAGCGCCCGTCGAGCTCTTCCTCGGGACAGTATAAGTGTCAAATATTACAGATGGTAGTGACAAGATAGTCGGTTGACTTTATTAAACAATCTTAACAAACATTAATGTATTCGTTGAAAGACTTAGCAATGTTCCAAGGGCAGGGATACAAGGGGGATGGAGTAAATGGGTTAATTACCTCCCCCCTCCCGAGATTTGAAAAAAAATTTATTTTTAATGTAAAATTTTAAAAATTAATACTTAAAAATTTGATTTGTATTTATATTCTGGCAAACAAGTATAGAATGCGCCTTTAAATTACCGAAATTAAGAAAAAAATAGTGTGCTGTGCGACAATTCACACCAGATTATTATCATAAAATGGCATGTATTTAGTAGAAAGGTTACTTGTACAACTAAACACATGCCACTGTATGATATTAAGATCATTGTTAAATCTTTCAACGAATACATTGTTAATGTTTGTTGAGATTGTTGAATAATGTCAACCGACTATCTTGTCACTACCATCTGTAATATTTGACACTTATACTGTCCCGAGGAAGAGCTCGACGGGCGCTCGAAACGTCGACAGAATAAATTTGTTTTTTATTTTTTGGCTGACTTCTTTCCACGCAACTATAATGACAAATTACAGTTTGACTCAAATCTGTAAATAAAAATGTGTGATTTATATATCAACAAATATAACAAGATAGACCTTTTCTTCCAATCACCCAAATTAATTAATGAAATCTTTAAAATAATGAAGAAGAAAACGAAAATGAGGCTTATGGCTTTATTCACCGGGCAATTTCGTTCAAAAACTTCGTGTCACATCCAAGGGCGGATACAAGGGGGGGGGGGGGGGGGCAAAGGTGGTAATTACCCCCCTCCTCGAGATTTGAAAAAATACCTTTTTTTCGCAAAAAAAAATTTATTTTTAATGTAAAATTTTAAAAATTAATATTTAAAAATTTGATTTGTATATATATTCTGGCAAACAAGTACAGAAACAGTCAGACCATGGACGGTGATTTCTTGTCATCTTCGAATAAATAACTTTGCGAATTTGACATTTTTATGCTGTACTGGATTTTTAAGCGAATAAATAAATTGTCTTTGATTCTTCCCCTTTTATAAGGCTACCAAAGCAACAAACAAATACTCATTTGCCTACCAAGCAGGCGCGCTCGGTTAGTGGCGCCTCTCGCGTCAATTTGACTAATTTCAAGATGCTCTCTGTTGATACGGCTGCCTATCTTGTAGGCTTTCTTATAATTATACAATATAAAAGGATTAAGGAATGATTATTTAGATAATTAAATTAAATAATTAATCAGATCTATTCTCTATGCAAAAACGTAAACTTTTACCATGGGTTAATTCATTTTAACACCTCTTTGCCTGTAAGCAAAAAATTTAAACACCAAAGCGTTAAGGTGCGCGTCTCGTGGTGCTAATTTCGGGAGATTGCCGCCAAAATTTTAAAGCTATCGACCTCAAATTTTTTTTTAATTAAAGCTGTTTAAAATATCTTCAACTTATAGAAGCCCCTTTTTATGATTTTCGAAAAAATAAATTTTTTTTTTCGATTAATCGCATTAAATAAGATATTTTTAAAAAAATTCGCTCTATATCTTATAGATAATTAAATTAGTAATCATTGTGTTAAAAAATAATTAATTTTCTACCCTTAATTAATTAGCTGGAATCTTTTAAAATAAAATGGAATAAATTCCTTGTATTCCTATGGGAAAAACTAACGACATATCTTTCCGCCTCGAGTAACTCGGTACTGAATCGTCTTCTAACGACTTTTCGAGACGCGCGCCTTAAGGCGGAATCTCCAAAAAAAATGAAAAATTGAATTCATATTTTTCAAATATTTTGAATTCCATTTCGTAGAGATAAATGGGTTCTATTCTTTTATTACAAATAAACTTTCTTCTATTTTAACGATTTAATAAAATATAATATACTGTATAGGGTTTGAAAGTGTATATTATTGTTTTACTTTAAATATAAAATATTAATTAATGGATTATGCTAGAAACATGAAATTTTACTTTCTCCTACCTCTAAATATGTTATGAGAGAAAGTATTGGATTCATGTCAAAAATTCGATGTCGCGATTTTGATGGATATACACGTTTTGAGGTTCCCTGAATCCAAAAAAGTGGTTTTCGCGACATGGTCTGTCTGTGGGTGTGTCTGTGTTCAATTTTAGGCATGAAGGAATTGAGCTATGAGGTTGAAATTTTATATTTAAGTTAGGCACCCCCTGGGATTCTGACACGAAGATTTTGGACAAAATCGGCCAAAGAGTACTAGTACTTTACTGATGTATTTTTTCAGTTTTTTCAAATTTTCTCCAACGATTTTTTTTTAAATTCAAAAATCAATTATTTTTTAGATTCTCAATAAAATGTATATTCTCATTTTGTGATTGAAATCTTCTGAAGACCACTTTACTCTTGTACTCCATAGAAAAGATAGGAGAAATGGTTGCCATGGTAACAAAATATAAATATTTTCCCATACTTACAAATTTTACATCTTGAAAATTGAATGTACCGTACTGTCGGAAACTAAATACATGTCGACACAAAAAATCTGGTGTGACAAGCACAGAACACAACTTTCGATTACCGAAGGTAAGAGAAAGTTGTGTGCTGTGCGCCAGTCACACCAGATTTTTTTTTTTTAATGTTCGAAAATAACATTTTTCAAAAATTTCATTTTATAAAATTCAATGAATGAAAGTTTTCCAAATTGGAAAATGAATCTCTCTTCCATTCTCTCTTTCTCTCTTAGTAATTTAACGAAAGAAACAAAAGAAGCCTAAAAAGTCTGGGCGCTCATTACCATTTACGCTAATCTCTACGCAAGAATTGTAATAAAAATGAAATTTATGATTAAAAATGAACGGGTGGCGGCGGATCTTAAGAAAAAAAAAAAAAAACACCAAAAAAAAGAAAAGGATGAATGAGAGAGAGGGAGAAATAAAAAGAACGCGTTTCGTATTTAAACGAATCCTCAACTTGGCTGCTAAAACATCATAAGAAGTGTAATGGAGCTGAGCAATAGAACGAAGAACTATCGCGGGATGGCAAAAAAGGGTTTGGGAAATAAAAGAAAATGAGGTCCTTGTTATCGAGACAAAGGCTCGAAAAGAGAGAGAGAGAAGAGAAATGCCTCCCCCTCCCCCCCCTTCCTTTGTTGGCGACTGATTGCCAAAAAGTGAGGCAATCAAAGTCACCCCCACCCACACACACACAAACATCTGCTCCAATTAATACCGCATAATAATGCTAATGGCTAATGAAAATAAATTAACGCCTAGAACTTTATCTTTATTTATTATGCAAAGAAAAAAAAAAAAAACTTTCCCGATTTTATTAAACTCCAATTAATATGGAACTAACTCTAAAGAGCGAATTGTTCTCTATATTTATTTTTCTTACTTTAAAGGTGCATTCTGTACTTGTTTACCAGAATATATATACTAATCAAATTTTTAAAATTTTGTATTAAAAATAAAATTTAATTCCCAAAAAATGTTTTTCTCTAATTTCGGAGGGAGGGGGTAATCACCCCCTTTACCCCTCCTTGTATCCGCCCTTGAGGCTTAAAATATTTTTCAAAAAAAGATCTCTAGCTAGTATCCGCTTACTTGGTTTCACAAAAACAAAATGAGATTGGTATCAATACTGGGTTTAAAAAATTTAATTGAGTGACATTTTTATTATTGTATAAAATGGGTTATTTATTGGGAATTTTACATTCGATACAGGATACTCAGAAAAGGAGGCTATAAATATAGCCTCTTGTTAGCTAGAGATTATATTATAATCTCTAGCTAACAAGAGCGGATACAAGGGGGGAGTAAAGGGAGTAATTACCCCCCCCCCCAAGATTTGAAAAAAAAAATATTCTTAATGTAAAATTTTAAAAATTAATACAAATTTGATTTGTATGTATATTCTGACAAAGTACAAAATGCGCCTTAAATTAGCCTACTGAAATTAAGAAAAAATTGTGTGCTGTGCGACGTATCACACCAGATTACCCCCCCCCCTCCCCAGAAACACCTCCGGATCCGCCCTTGCTAGCTAAAATGTTTAGGCCTTATCCGTATCAATAATAACATTATATTTATTTTTGAAAAAATAAATGCAGTTACGACTATTAATAAAAATTGAATTTTTCAAACAATAAATGGATAAACTAGAAGAGGTTTCGAATAAAAGAGAAAAAAAGTAGAGGTGCGAAAGTTTCGTTACCTATTTTTTATAAAAACAATTTCTTGTAGCTATTTATAAACCCCTAAAAGAGAAAGAGAGAAAAAAAATATAATTTATGGATGCGCACGTCGATATTTTGATTACCCAACCATGTTGTAGAAATGAGCAATGTCTCAAGTCGTCTCGATTTTTTTTTTTTTTGTGAACTTGATGCCACTTGAGAAAAGCAGCAAATGGCCCTTTGGTTTTATTTCAATGTTCTTATCACTGACCAAGAAACAAACCACCCGGTGAAAAACAGTTGAAACAACTTGAGATCATCGTCGTAAAACTTTCAACAAATTTTATTCTTTTTTTTTTTTATTTTGCTTCCAACTCTTTGCTTTTATTAAAAATTATTGAGGATTTATTAATGAATAAAACATAAAAATCTTAATGAATTAGTTTAAGCATTTATTATTAATAAAATAAAGTGTTAATAATTTCCCAAAAAGGTTCAATAGTAGCTAGTAAGATAACAACTTTTGGTAACCATCGATTTAACCATTAAAAATAAAAATATCACACCCATTAAAAACTATAGAGAATAAAATTTTTTAAGATTCAAATGGGATCAAACACATTTGTCCTTGTCTACTCAGGTAATAAATTAATTTTATAAGCAAACAAGATATTAAATTTAATTATTTCTGAAATGTAGAAATACAAATTAATATGTAGGCCTATCTGTTATGTCATCTTATCTTAGTTGTAAATTCGGTAACATTCGTATTTGAAAATAGAATTAAATTTTAATACAAAATTATTCTTGGTTGTAATATTATAATTAAATGAAAACCATTTCGCACTGAATTTATTAAAAGCACAATGTTTGTAATAAGAATAAATTCGTATTTGGTTCAAACAAATCTTGGAAGTTCTTAGAGGGTTTGTTACTAATGAACAAAAGGCTTGTGGAAACAAATCTTATATTTTTTCGTTATGATATATAGCTTCAAATAATTTACAATATCTGCAGATATAGCCGTCAGGATTTAGCTTTAATAAAGCTTAATTTAAAAATATCACTCGCAATTTGGAACAATAAAAAATAAAATTTACTTTGCATTCTTGCAAAAAATGAAACAAAAAAAAATCCAGTGGCATTGGTCTTACAGTTAGACAAAGAGAAATAGCCACCAAGATCAAAAAAATCAAACCAGTCAAATCTAGGATGGATGCCGATAAATAATTAAAATCAGAGATCGATTGGATTTGTCTCTGAGCACGAAATCCCTAGGGATAAATAAACAGGGAATCTGATAGGTGGACCTACACGGTCCAAATAAAAATCAAATAATATTGCAAACTTGCTAAATTTTTTTACTTTCTCTTATGTGTCTGTGAACAAAATATCTCAAGAATGGAAAGAGCTAATAGGAGGTTGAAATTTTATATTTAAGTTAGGCACCCCCATGGGACGTGACACGAAGCTTTTGAACAAAATCGACCAAAGAGTACTAGTACTTTACTGATGCACTTTTTCAGTTTTTTTCGATTTTCTCTAAATTTGCTCCAACGATTTTTTTTTAATTCAAAAATCAATTATTTTTTTAGATTATTTTTGTATATTCTCATTTTGTGATTGAAATCTTCTGAAGACCACTTTACTCTTGTACTCCATAGAAAAGATAGGAGAAATGGTTGCCTTGGTAACAAAATATAAATATTTCCCCATAGTTATAAATCTTACATCTTGAAAATCGAATGTACCGTACTGTCGGAAACTAAATACATGTCGACACAGAAAATCTGGTGTGACAAGCACAGAACACAACTTTCGATTACCGAAGGTAAAAGAAAGTTGTGTGCTGTGCGCCAGTCACATCAGATTTTTTATATATAAATTTATATTGCCCGATAAATCCCTGCAAAATCTCAATTTGGCAAATATCGTTAAATAGGGAAAAGAAAATTGGGTGTACAGTCGGGTCCATAAAGTGCCTGGTGTGCTCGAGAGGGGATCTGTAGAGAGACGAAAAGCCAAGGATGTTTATTTCTATTATATTTAACAAAAACATAACATATATATATATACAAAAACAAACGATATCCAAAACAAACAAGAGAACTATCACACAACACATCTTCTCTTCTCTTAACATTGGAATCTCTTCACCGGTACCACTTCTCTTCCGTACCTAGTTATATAATTAGAATTTCTTTGAGACTCTCTTCCATCATCCATTTCATTTCTCGTTGGAGTGTTTTCTTCTCTTTCGTTTCTCAAAACGTCTTCATCCTCATTCATTCCCGTGTTTCCTTCTCTTTCCTTTCTCAAAACGTCTTCACCTTCATTCCCATTTTCACCTTCATTCTCATCTCTTTCACTTTCATCTTCGACATATAAATCAGTAGAATCTGTAGAATTTTCTCTAAAATTATCCACTGGAATTAAAAAAAATCTATTTCTTCTTATTTTTTTATCATTTGTTTCGATTAAATATGATCGAGGTTCAGGCCCTCTTTCAATCACCTTTCCATACCTTCTAAGATCCGTTATCCATACATTCTGTCCCTCACTCAATTCTGGCAATTCCTTAGTTCTGTGCCTTTTA
Source organism: Euborellia annulipes (assembly GCA_023213315.1). NCBI lineage: Eukaryota > Metazoa > Arthropoda > Insecta > Dermaptera > Anisolabididae > Euborellia > Euborellia annulipes. Next base: position 11,120 of record JAKCPI010010027.1, read on the forward strand.
TTGTACAACACTCTTTGCTTCTCTTTTAATTTTGAATCCATATCCTGAAAGTTTCGAATATATGGCCACTTTGGATTAAGATTTTCTACTAATATAGGCAATCTTGTTCGAATTTTTCTTCCATATAATAATTCTGCTGGGCTATATCCAGATTGAAGAGGCGAAGATCTATAAGCCATTAGTCCTGAATAAATGTCATCTAAATTGGAACTTTTCTTAATTATGTTTTTCACAATCTTTACCGCTGACTCTGCCATTCCATTACTTTTCGGGTACCATGTAGAGAGACGAAAAGCCAAGGATGTTTATTTCTATTATATTTAACAAAAACATAACATATATATATACAAAAACAAACGATATCCAAAACAAACAAGAGAACTATCACACAACACAGGATCCTTGAGCTTAGGCAACACTGGGACAATAATAAATTCCCTTCCCTCCTCTGGACGAGAGATTAGTGATAGTGAAAATTATGATAACCATAAAAGCCAATAGATGTGGGTTCGGATCCCAGACGTTCCTATGAATATTTATTTAAATAATTTGGACATTAAAAAGCCTCAGGCAGTTGGATGAAGATGCACACCAAATGATATAAATAAAAACGATAATACTCAAATAAATGGTAATGGTAATAAATGGTAGCGCCCCTGCCTTTTGGGTACCAAATGGCTTAAATAAGAATGCCTGGATCCTAATTGTATATATTAATTAATCAACGGTTATCGTCAAAGTCTTTTATGGCCTGAGTTGCCGAAAAGACTGTGTGAATGTGTGTATGATGTGAGTTTGAGTGTGAATGAAAAAAAGTGGGAGTGTTAAAAAAAAAAAATGTATTTCTCAATGAATAAATAAATGATTGATTTCTATAAAAACTACGGTATTTTTTCATTTTATTCCTATTACCTTATTTCCCTAACGTTATTCAGATTAAATCAGAAAGTTTTTTTTTATGAATTTTACCAAAAATCACAATACAATCATTCAAATATAGGATGATAAATAACTTGTTACATACCTTAATGAGACTTATAGGTTCAAACCTATATTTTATGGCTATAAGTAATCACCTTAATTAGGTTTTGTCGAGTGCCTTTTATAACTTAACGAGAATTTAATGTTTCTAGGACATCCTATATAACCATTGATTAAAATAGCATTTTGTTATACTAAATTGATTTCATGTTTTGCTAGAGGCAATATAAAAGGGATTGCCTAAAAAGGCTTGTTAAATTTAATTAATATTCAGATTTTATTAGGTCCAACCAACTATATTATGATTCATAAGATTTCTAAATTGAAAATTTTATATGATAATTATTAATATCTCAACTAAACTGTGAAATAGCTTGGGGGTTATTAAACTTTTCATAAATTAATTTAATATTGTTATACCGGATAATTACAAGAAAGGTAAAATAGTATGTCACTTAGTATTTTCACTTTCATTTACCTATAATGTATATTGAGTATAAGGAAAATATTTTGATCACAGAAAATTTTTTCTATTCCAGAAAAATGGTTGTAACGACGAATAGATCTTACAAATAAAAATGTGGAGTTGAAATGAATATTTTTTAAATTATTTTCATATACGGCTGTAGAATGTAAATAATATTTTAGGTACAACACCTAAAATATTACAAGAATTTTCTATTAAGCATTTTATTCATCAGTCATTTAGATTATTTAGATAAGTGATTCTTAACCTTTTTTTTGTCGCTTCACACTTTTAACGATTTCAAAATTTGGCGGGGAAAAGATAAGTTTAAAAGTTGTCTATCCGATTATTTTATTTAAGCCATTTGGATATCAAATGGCTTAAATAAGAATGCCTGGACCCCTAATATATATAATTATTAATACAAAGGTTATCGTAAAAGTCTTATATGGTCTGAGTTGCCGAAAAGACTGTGTGAATGTGTGTGTGAGTGTGAGTGTGAATGAGAAAAAAAGTGTGAATGTTTAAAAAAAAAAAAAAGAAAAGTTGTTTAATTATCTATTAAACACTGTGTAAAATATTTAACAAGACTGTGTTTTTTTATTGATGAGGACAAACATCCCATATATATATAGATCTCGAAAAATATTTAGCTGTGTAAAATAGTTTATGAATATAATTTTGAATGTAAAATAAAATAATATGCACTACAAAAACAAAACTACGTTTATTAAGGGATTAATTACAAGTTAATAATACATATAGGACCTACTGTATATTATATTTCTAAAATTTGACTCTACACTTTAAGAATTTGGGGGTACGCAAAAGTGCCGCAGCACAGTGGGTGAGAATCGCTGATTTAATGGTTTAATGTGAATAATGATAATCTTAAGGATGATGTGGAATGTGGGTTCGGTAATCTATTGTATATAAAAAACCAAATGTTATAAATAAGCTTGGATCACTGTTTCATAAATATAAATTATTATTGACCCATGAGGTAGAGTATTTGCTTCTGGTGCCAAAGGTCGCATGTCCCAGGTGAAAAAAATTTATTTCAATTGAATTAAAATCAAATGAAATAAATAGGGACGGGTTCTAAATGCAATCAGACACCAAAAAAGACTCTAAATAAATTACAAAAATCTGGTGTGACTGGTTGCACAGCAGATTATTTGTATCGACATATATTTAGTTTCCGCCAATATATTAAGATTCAAAATATAAAATTTATAAACATGGGAAAATATTTATTCATTTTTTTACCATGGCAACCAGTAAATTGTGCTTCAAAAGATTTCAATGGCAAAATGAGAATATATATTTTTAAAGAGCATAAAAAACATAATTAAGTCATGAATTTTAATCAAAATCGTTGAAGCGAATTTTGAGAAAATCGAAAAAAAAAGTATAAAAGTACATCAGTAAAGTACTAGTCTTTGGCCGATTTTGTTTAAAAGGTTATTTTCACGCCTCAGAGCGGTGCCTAATTTAAATATAAAATTTCAACCTCGTAGCTCTTTTCGTTCCTGAGATATTTTGTTCACAGACACACAGCCAGACAGACAGAACATGTTGCGAAAACCATTTTTTTGGATTTAGGGGACCTCAAAACGTTTATATCCATCAAAATCTCGACATCGAATTTTTGACAATACTTTCTCTCTATATATATATTAGCTTATATATTAACATACTGATAAGAGAAAGTATAAAGGTTTAAAAGTCTATATGGCCTCAGATGGCGAAAAATATATTATAAATTTAACTAAATGCGAGATTTATTTTGATAGTGGCACAAACGTAGGCCCCAGAACCCCGGGATCTCCAGCGGGTGTGCTCTCTACTGGATTAGAGCGCTGGGAGTCAGCGCACGTTTCATTCAAATATAGAATGATATATTTAATTAGTTCAATTGTAAAACCATTTTAAGCTTATTGTTTATAATATCTCTTCCAATACTTGAAAATTTTCAATAAAAATATTATAGATTCAAATTTTACCCATGTTGTTGTAAAAGTTACAATATTTCAGGGTTTCCTTGCCTACTGTCACCAGGACGTGGATTGGACCTAAACTATATAAGATATATAACTATATTGGATCTAAACTGTATAAGCTAATTAAAGAATTTTAATAACTAACAATAAAAGAGATATCTCTTTCTCTAAGAAAATTAAGTCAAACTTTTTCGTTTTTAATTAAATATGAATAATTGTAAGAAAAAAAAATACAAACAAAACATTTAAAAGGGTTTTATGAATTATGTTTTTTCTCTCTTTTTTTTGAAACGGTCTAATATGTCAAGATTAGATTGAATTTTTTTTTTTTAAAGGCTTTTCCCAAATTAAAATAAATAAAAAAAACTTAATTTCAGCCCGAAGACTGGGTAAGTTATTTCTTTTTCCTTTGGCTGTGCTGACAATACAAGCAATTTTTCGCTTGAAGGCGAATCGGGCCCTTTCTCCCTAAACTACATGTTTTTGGGGTTTTTTTTTATATGGCTCTCAGAACATGTATTGTCTGCTCACATACATACAAACACGTGTGACAATAGTAGAGCGAAGAATAAAGAGGAGAGAAAAAAAAGCTCACAATATTTACCCTTATAGCTACATACAGGAACACACACACACACACACACATATACAGGCATATATATATAGACGAGGTACATATAGCCGTTGCCAAGTTGAAGGATAGGCGATTAATCTCAGTTTTTCAGCCCCGGCAATTTCATTCCGTTCCTGGTGGCCAGAGAGGAAAAGGAATGAGGGAAAAAGGGTGACTGTCGGTTAATAAATCATTCTTTTCTTTATTTATATTGACTGGTCGGTTAAGAAGAAGCTTCAAAACAGGATTGATAATTTTATAATTAATTATTTAATATGTTTAATTTGTGATTAAATTGATTTCCCTTTCCTCTTTACACATAAAAAAATTTAATAAAAGTTTTCATTGCTCTTGTTCCGATCTCGTAAATTAGAGGCCGATAAGAAAAAAAAATCTTTTCATTAGATTAAATAAGATTAAATCTAAATTTCTCACTATATATTAAGCTTACAAATATAGGTAAGAGAAAGTAAAAATTATTTGGAATTTTTAAATAAAAATAAATAATATTTTAAAAATTTTTGTTCATAATAAATGCAAAGTAACATGAGAAGATGACTAAAAATAAATTTCCAGAGTATAAGAAGAGGAAGATTATTTCCTGTATAAAGATATTGCTTCCTCGCATGCCGAAGGCATTTTAATGGAGAGCCTTTATAAAAGGGAAGTTTTGTGATCGTGTTTGAAATTGAAAAAAAGCATCCTTAAAAAAAGTAATTAGGGTAAGAGGTCAAAATAATATATATTTGAATACTTGTTTCTACTGTAAATAAAACTAGTCTATCAATTAATTTAGAAAAATACATGGTCTAAATGGCCTCAGACGCCAAAAAAGACGTCAAAAAATAATAAAGAAGGCAACCGGTGAACCATATACTGGTTTTTTGGAGTCACCTATCCGAAATTTCCTCGAGTTTTGCATCACTTAACAGTAACGAAAGATTTCTGTCACCTATTTTGAAATTTACAAGGCTTCCACCTCCCATAGAAATGTTTTATTTTAATTTTTGTTAATTTATAATGCAGTGATTACCAAACAGAAGCCGCGGCTTTCCGGATAGATACTACAGGAGAGCAGTGAAAATATTTCGATATGAGACAGATAGATCGCGGAAAATTTTGATATATAAGTGAAGAATATGTAGGCAGTGACAGGTTATAAAAAAAACTGGTGTGACTGGCGCACATCACGCAACTTTCTCTTACCTTTGGTAATCGCAAGTTGTGTACTGTGCTTGTCACACCAGATTTTTTGTGTCGACATGTATTTAGTTTCCGACATTTACAGTACATTCTATTTTCAAGATGTACAATTCTATAAGTGGCAAAATATTTTATATTTTGTTACCATGGCAACCATTTCTCCTATCTTTTCACCTTAATGGAGTACAAGAGTAAGTGCTCTTTAGAAGACTTCAATGACAAAATGAGAATATACATTTTATTGAGAATCTAAAAATAATTGATTTTTGAATTAAAAAAAAAAACGTTGGAGCAAATTTAGAGAAAATCGAAAAAAAACTGAAAAAGTGCATCAGTAAAGTCATTAGTACTCTTTGGTCGATTTTGTTCAAAAGCTTCGTGTTACGTCCCATGGGGGGTGCCTAACTTAAAAATAAAATTTCAACCTTCTACATCTTTTCGTTCTTGAGATATTTTGTTCACAGACACACAGACAGACGAGACCATGTCGCGAAAACCTC
>JAKCPI010010028.1:0-19807 GCA_023213315.1 Euborellia annulipes
ATATCTATATTATAATAAAGCTGAAAAGACGTTTTTTGATTAAGGTACTTCTAGACCACCCAGAGATATGGGGTTTCTTGGCATCCGATTCAGAATCAACTCTAAAAACCAAATAGAAAAATCCAAAATCTTAAAAAAGTTGCACCACTTTTTTTTTAAGAGGGGAAAAAACTCATTTTTTTCGATGTTTTTTCAAAAATTTCACGATATTTTTTCATTTTTTCACCCTATCTTCTTCTAAACGATTAAAAAAGATATCTTCAATATCTGAATTGGTCAATAATCTGCACTAAATTTTGAAAATGACAAACCTCTTTTAACTATTTTTGAGGTTTGTTTACACATTAATAATTCGTGCAAAAAGAACCTCATTTTGATGATTTTGCCGCGGCTTCAGTCTTTCATTGTTTTTTTTGCTTCAGTATTTATTGTCCAGTCTCAATAATTTTTTTTAAGCGAAATGTTCCTCACATCCTATACTTTAAGTCAGGTAAATTTCATTTTTTTTTATCAACCCCTTCTATTTACCATCCAAGTGTGAAAAATAACACGAAAAATTTTCATTTTTTGAGATGGCTTTTTAAACATCTGTGTCTTTAGACAAGCTAGACACCATTGCGGTTTTTTTTATTTGATTCAGAAACATCTGTTGACGACTAGAAAAATCCAAAATCATGAAAAGTTATACCCCTTTTTTTAAATTGCAAAAAACACCTTTTTAGTCGATTATTTTTTTTACATTTTTTGGCTATATTTTTTGAATGATAAGAGATATCTTCAATCTCATATTTTTGTCTTTTTCTACATTAAATTTGGAAAAGAATGAGACCCTTTGCACTATTCACGCAGGCATTGTTTAGCGGCTGTGCAACTTTTGCCGTATGATACAAAATTTTTTTTTATTAATTTTTTTCATATTCATGGCCATATTTTTTGAAACGATTATCAATGAAGTCTTGATATGATTTACTTTCAGTAATCTACATTAAATTTCCTATAAAACGAGCCCAGTTTGGATCTGATAAGTCTCTATTTAAGTTCTTTTTTAAACTTTTTTCTAAAAATGGAAGAAATTTTTATTTTTTGTTTGTTTGTTTGAAGAGTTTCTTTCAATTTTCGGCTATATTTTTTGAATGGTAAGAGATATTCTTAAATCTCATAATTTTGTATTATTCTTGACATTAAATTTGGAAACAAATGAGCCACATTACAGCATTCTCAGACATGGTTTCAGTATACTATCTATTCGTCAATCACGAGACAAACTTTTAAGTAGTTATTTTTTTTCCGAGATATTTCTACACTAATTTTAGCTTATATCTTTTTAATGATATAAGATATCTTGGATATCCAAAGATTTTCACATTCTAGATTAAATTGTTATAAATATGAACACCATTTCATTGATTCAGAATACATATTAGGTGTATTACCAGTGTCCACTTTCAGACCACTAAATAGAATTTTTTTTTTGTTTGACTGCTCTGAATGATCCACATTGCAGTATTCTCAGGCATGGCTTAGTATCTAAAATGAACGAAATTATATGATTATTCCAGTTTCTCTTTCTTTAGATGTCTTCCAAAACATAGCAAAAAAATCATTTTCAACTCATTCCCCATAGAGCCTTCCACGACCCAACATTTCATTTGGCTCATATTCTTATTTTTTTTTACTTAGCGCCGGGTATTTTTACCATCCTTCAGACCCGGGAAATTTTTCAAACCCTCCCACACTGACGAAAATTTAGTGAATGAATGAATGGAATGTCCAGGAATTTTTTTTTTTTTTAAACATTCACGCTTTTTTTCTCATTCAATAATTCTCACATTCACACAATGGTCTCTTTCGGCAACTTAGCCCATTTAAGACTTTGAGATTGATGTAAGATACCCCTGAATCATACATTCGTATAAAATTTCTTTTATTTAATAAAAGGTTTTAAATAATCATTCAAACAAAAAAAATAATGTAAAATGTAGCTTTATTTCAATTTAATATCACAAGGCCCCCGGGTTTGGCGTAGTAGGTAGCGTGCCTACCTCCTAAACCAAACGTCGCGGGTTCGGACCCAGGCAGTCCGATGATTTTATTTAAGCCATTTGGATACCAGATGGCTTAAGGTGCGCGTCTCGAAAAACCGTTAAAACAAGATTGACTCGAGGCTGCAAGAGATGGCGTTAGTGTTCCCCCAATGGAATACATGCAACTTGTTCCATTTCATTCTAGACTTTCCAGCTAATTAATTGAGGGTAGAAAATTAATTATTCTTTAACACAATGATTACTAATTTAATTATCTACAACTTATAGAGCTCCTTTTTTTAAAATATCTTTTATTTAATGCGATTAATCCTAAAAAAAAAATTTTTTTTTTCGAAAATCAAAAAAAGGGCTTCTATAAGTTGTAGATATTTTAAATAGCTTTAATTTAAAAAAAAATTGAGGTCGATAGTTTCAAAATTGTGGCCGCTAGAAAGTCCCAAAATTAGCACCCCGAGACGCGCACCTTAAATAGAAATGCCTGAACCCCCAATATATATTAATTACAACGGCTATCGTCAAAAGTCTTATATGGCCTGAGTTGCCGAAAAGACTGTGTGAATGTGTGTGTGAGTGTGAGTATGAATGAGAAAAATGTGTGAATGTTTTTATAAAAAAAAAAAAAATATCACAAGCCGGGCCAGGAACGAGTTTTTTTTTTAACATTCACACTTTTTTTCTCATTCACACTCACACTCAAACAGTCTTTTCGGCAACTCAGGCCATTTAACACTTTTAACGATACTCAATATGTTTAATATATCAATTGGGGGTCCAGGCATTTCTATTTAAGTCATTTGGTATCCAAATGCCTTAAATAAAATCATCGAACTGCCTGGGGTCCGAACCCGCGACGTTCGGTATAGAAGGTAGGCACGCTACCAACTACTCCAGCCCCGTGGGCCAGGAACGAGTTCATCTCATGACAATTGCTTGGCCCTTTGTGACCGAAACGGAGGCGGCCTTGGCTTGTAATATTAATTTGAAATATATCTAGCTGCCCTAACACCTTTATAATAATAAAAAATTAAAATCTTTTGTCTTTTGATAAAATCTTAGTCGCAATATTCAAATGAACAATAAATGAATAGTGGATTTCAAAGGAATCAAAAAGATCATTTCCCTCCCTTTCTGTGTTCGCAGTTCGCAAACACCGATGCATTTTATTATGAACTAAAACTTATTTCTCCTAAATATTTTAAAACTATTTTACCCCTTCATTAAATTATAAATTTATTTACCAAAACGGAGAAACTGAAGAGATCCTGGCCCGGAACGTCGCCTGTCCTGGTGACAACGTGAAGATCAAGAGTAAAAGGACGTGTTGTTTTGCCCCCGAATCAAGCAGCTAGAGGGTAGGCAAGTTACCCTAGCGGAAACTAGAAAGAAAAGAAGACAAAGAATTAGAAAAAATCTTCTTTCATACACACACACACACATATATATATATATATATATGGCAATAAATGTGAGTGTGGATGTTATTTCGCCCAATCTCCTGCTTCCCTTACGATTGCCCTCCTCTGAATTCAGCACTAATCAAAAAACATTAAGAATATAAATACATGCATTGAATCAAAAATGAATGTTTTTGAGAAAAAGATGCGAATTTTGGATCTAACATTGCAACATCATTCATGCTCGAGCATTGTAAGATATAAAAGAGTGAAGGATAATTTGATACCTAGTAACAATTTCCTCGGGTATAGAGTATATTAGAGAGGTGATGTGGCGTGCCAAGTTGTTTGAATAACGAAAGGTGTATGCGTGTTTCTTGGCAATGGGAAAAATAACTTTTAGAGTGTTTTCTCCGAATATTTCGAAGGCATTTATTAGCACTTCTTCATCAGCGGCTGTTACAAAATGGAAAAATAATTAGATGATTTTAAGCAAATTGAAATATAAAAATGTTTTAAATAATATTATCATACCTCACTCTAATGCCACATACAAGTTATAATTTCGGAGCGAAACGTTGGATTGGGCAGGTCTATGCATTACAACCAGCTGTCTCGAGCAATAAGGCGTCAATGACAAATAATCATTTTAATTATATCAAATAGGTGACTCAAATCAAACAACCCGAGGTCAATGAATCTGGATTTTAATAGACTAATGTTATTATTTATAAGAGAAATGCCAACGATCTGATTGAAAAAGAAAATTATTTATTAAATTTAATTTTAATAAAACGTTTTACCAAAGAGAAATGAAGTTGAAAAATTTAAGAATTTATTAATGCCTTTATGTCATCCGACAGGCCTTGGGTATCCACTTTGTAATTAACAGCTGCATTGATGTTTTTTTTGGATGTAACAAGACTCCTTGAAAAACCTTTTCAATCTGTTTGGCTCAGTGTCGAGAATTTCAAAATTGCTATAGTCAAAATGATGGCCTCGCTCAAAACAGTGTTTAGCCAGGCTTGTAGCGGCACCTGAAACGGCCCTACCCTCCGACCTCCTATGTTTAGCCATTCTCACATTGGCGAATCTCTCCCCACATAAACACCGCTGCAGTTTTTATAATTTACATCCAAAAAAACATCAATGCAGCTGTTAATTACAAAGTGGATACCCAAGGCCTTTATTTTAAATGTGAGAGAGACTTTATCAATGAACTCTCACAATGGTCAATGGCAGATGACAAACTGAAAATTTACATATCATATTACATATTAATAGGCAACTAACATATCATCATCAATTTTTATTTAAATGCAAAGTGCCAGGGCCAACGTTTCGGTCGCATATAGGACCATCATCAGGGCTGATTCCATGTTCAATCTCTCCATCACATAATATTCCACTTGAAGGTGTTAGATGAGCGCTCTTCTTGAATTAGATTTAATTGAGGTGTTGAGCTGATCATAGGCGCCGGAACTGGGGGGGGGGGCAAGGGTACATTGCCCCCCTGGCATCCTATAGGGGGGGGGGGACAGAGGGGGGCATTATGTCTTCTTTTATTTCATTTATTTTTAAAAATGATATATTTTTACTTTTGAAAAATAAAATCTTGTAAATTAAAAAAAATAAAAGAGTAAGAAATTCATTTTTTCCAAAAATTTTTGATAAAATCACTAGCAAATTTATTAAAATTTTAATTTTATTAAAATTGTGATTTTATTTAAAATTTTTAAAGTTTTATAGTAGATTTGTTTTTGTTTTATACTATTTGAACATATTGAGCTGATCATTAAATTATTTTAATTTTCTAAAAAAAAATTTTTCCCCCCCCCCTGATTCAAATTCGTTCCGGCGCCCCTGTAGCTGATAGTATGATTTATTTAAGGTTCAGGAAATCTCAAATGAGCAACGCAGCTAGTCGTTTTTTCAATTTTTATTTAAATGCAAAGTGCCATTTGAGATTTCCTGAATCTTAAATAAATCATACTATCAGCTATACACCTCAATTAAATCTAATTCAAGAAGAGCGCTCATCTAACACCTTCAAGTGGAATATTATGTGATGGAGAGATTGAACATGGAATCAGCCTTTTCTTAGTGGCGCCCGCCTTGGGTGGGCTTCGCCTCTAGACTAGGGAGCTTCGCCCCCTAGATTCCCCTAAGCTGGCTCTGGCCAACTCCTATTCCAATCCAGTGCCTGTTTGAGAATTTGTTTACATTCATAGAATACACAATTGGAAAGAATACATAAACATTTCTCTATACGTTTCCTATGTAAGAAAACGTAACTTTAGGAATTAATAACTCAAAAAGTTATAGGAATTGCGGGACCAAAATAATTTTCCTGTAATCCCTAGGTCCTCTTAAAACATAAAAAATTTCGTTTCGAAATTACAACGGGAAGTTGGTCAAATAGAGCGTGATAGACGGACCTTAGCGATTTATAAAAATAGATTTTTGTTACCCTTTATTTTAAAAGATTCCTTGGAGATAAATTTTAATATTTTTATCTCTAATCTTATAAAATTATAATTTTTTTCTTTAAATCAAATTTTGATTTTAAATCTGAGCCGCACAGACCAAGAGCGCGCTCTAAAGAAAAGAAAGAAACATACCGTAATATTTAAAGATGGCCATTTGTGATCAAAGAATTAAAATCAAATGGAGAAGCAAACATACCGTAATATTTAAAGATGGCCATTTGTGATCAAAGAATTAAAATCAAATGGAGAAGCAAACATACCGTAATATTTAAAGATGGCCATTTGTGATCAAAGAATTAAAATCAAATGGAGAAGCAAACATATCTTTCTTTATTCATATTTCCAATTTGGTGTTATTCCATGGTGCGTATATTTTTCTTTTACTATTCCTTATTGTTGATTTTTTTGTCTTTTTATCATATAGTTTATAATTCCCGATCTCAAAATCCATGGATTCTTCAAATTTCACTTTAAACAAACCAAGAAATGAATTATTTTTCAAAAAATAGAGCTGGCAATGATGAAATGTCATTCACCCCAGGTTTCATCTCTCTTTGATGTCAACAAAAATATTTATATTAATAATTATCCATTTTCAAATATTTATTTATACATTTTTCGGTTAACATGTCATGTCATAAAATAGGCCAATATATATTTTGAAAAATGAAAATTTTTCATAAAAACCCCATACTTACAAATTTAAAATATAACATCAATATTGGTAAATATTATCAAAGTATTATGAAATTAAAAAAAATAAATAATAATAACTTTCTTCTTTTCATATTAGGTCTATTCGTTCGGAATTGTAAATGTAAAAGTTCAGAGCCTAAAACTAATGAGGAACTTATAAAACTTCATAAAAAATATGTAGCACAGAATTATGGACCTATACCAGTTGCAATTTCAAGGGGAGAAGGTAAAGAAGGATCAAATATTAACATTTCATTTAAGTTACGAATTGAGAAAAGAGAATCGCATCAAGGGATGCGGAGTTAAAGAACATAACCTCATTTTCGTTATTGGCTTTTTTTTTTTTTTGAAATATGAAACTTGAGGATCAATCAATTATATCGGAATTTGTTCGTCCTGATTACATTACGCACTTAATTAGGGCAGCATCTATTGAGGATGAACCTCAGAGATCCAACTTGTGATTGTTGGCGATTTAGATCATATTTTATTTTTTTAGGCTACTCTCATCACAGAGAACAAATTGAAATGAAAATCGCACTCCCTATAAAAACGAGGTGTGTTCTTTAGCCTTTTATAATGACATTAACCTGATAAAAAAATTCAAGGAGGTATAGCATTATGGGGGCCGGGGGGGGCCCATTAGTCCCTATTTAAATTTATATGTATTTTACTATTTATTGATATTTATATATCTGTCAGCTCAGTGAATAAGTAATAAGCAGTGAGTTAACAGGGAGGTATTTTCTTCGTTGTATATAATTGAGCAAGTCATTGGCTGGCTCTAAACGTCGTCATTAACTTGTTCGTTTTTGGAAGTCAAACTAAATCTACAGTTACTTTAAAAGTCCTGCCCTGAAAAGACTTAACCACTTATTAGGAAAGGTGTATGCTTGTTTTCTCCGTAGGTGCTTTTTGCGGAGAAAACACTCTAAAGTTATTTTTCTCATTGCCAAGAAACAAGCATACACCTTTCGTTAACCACATATTCACTAAGCTCACAGATATACAGTAGAGTCTTGTTAATCCGGACTTTGATATTTGTGTTTTTATTTATAATATTACAATTTTCCCACTGCGTCGATTTATTTTATCCTTAACCGTTCTACCATGCCTTTTCTACCATAGAGCACCTGATTAGAAACAAACCTTGGGTAAAAAATTAGAATGATTTTCCTTCATTAACCATTGACACTCTAGTTGTAAAAATCTGATGTAACTGGCGAACACCCTTCGATAAGAGAAAGTTGTGCACCGTCCTAGTCACGCCAGATTTTTTGTGTCGAGATATATTTATTTTCCCATAGCACCTTAGTTTCAAACTTGACCACTTGCATTTCATAAGTAAAAAATCTGGTGTGCTGTGCTTGTCACACAAGATTTTTCGTGTCGACATATATTTAGTTTCCACCGATATATTAGAATTCAAGATGTAAAATTTATAAGTATGGGAAAATATTTATATTTTGTTACCATGGCAACCATTTCTCCTATCCTAAAGTGGTCTTCAGAAGATTTCAATGACAAAATGAGAATATACATTTTAAAGAGCATCTAAAAAATAATTGATTTTTGAATTTTAATCAAAATCGTTAGAGCTAATTTTGAGAAAATCGAAAAAAACTGAAAAAGTACATCAGTAAAGTATTAGTACTCTTTGGCCGATTTTGTTTAAAAGCTTATTTTCACGGTCCAGGAGGGTACAAAACTTAAATATAAAATTTCAACCTCATAGCTCAATTCCTTCATGCTTAAAATTGAAGACACAGACAGACCATGTCGCGAAAACCACTTTTTTGGACTCAAGGGAGCCCAAAACGTGTATATCCATCAAAATCTTGACATCGAATTTGTGACATGAATCCAATACTTTCTCTCTCTATATATTAACATATGTATAGAGGTAAGAGGAAGTAAAAAGGAATCGTTTTAACAAACTCTTTTTGTTGCAGGTTATTATTTATGGGACATAGAAGGGAAAAAGTACCTGGATGCATTGGCTGGATTTGCCGCGGCTAGCCAGGGCCATTGTCACCCTAAAATCATATGCGCCATAAAGAAACAGCTGGATATTATGACCCATGCATCAAGGGCTGTATATATTTCTAATATGGCCAAATATGGCGAATATGTCTGTAAACTATTTGGTTTTGAAAAAATGTTACCTATGAATACAGGTAATAAAAGTTTTATTTATAATAATTATTAAAATACCTTAAAAGGTAACTAGGGTGACCTTACTTACCGATACTTATTATTGAGGTATACCTAAAACTTTAAGCATTCCCTTTGTTTTCGTAATAAATTAATTTCACATTCGAATAAAACTAGAAATGTATTATTTATTGCTTAAAATTACCTTAATACATAATTAATTTATGAATAGAATATAGAAATTAATAGAAGAAATAGATTTTTCCTCAATTTTAATTATGCTTTATGCATTTGAATGTAACAGGTCATTCAAACTATCTTTAAATTCTTGCTTGTCCTTTCCTTGGGCCAATCTCAGTGGTAACAGGTAGGAACTCTCTACGGAGACAGTCCTATCTCAGGGTGTAGGCCCCTGCCTCATGGGAGCTCCAGATTCCTCTTGGCTCCGGGAGGTAGCGATCTGACAAGGGTCCCAACTCAGGGTTACGAGACAAGACCGAAGGACTTCCGGAATAAGAAGTCAACACTTGCAAGCCAACGGGCTCCTGGGAGAGCGGATGAGCGAACAAGTTCCAGGGCACCCTATTGTCCTTGGGAAACCTTTCCAAAAGGCGGATGAATTACGATTGGTCAACGGCATTAGGATGTGGAAGGCAAGGGGAAACCACCACATTAAAGATCTTCGGATATCTCAAGAAATTGTGGCTTTTCTCTAAGAAAGCCCAAGAAAAGTTCTATGAATTCTTCGAATGTTAAATTCAAATCAGGAAGTATAATATCTTCTCAATCGGATCTCCGGGAGAAGAAATGTACGAAGACTTCGTGTAGAAGAAAAGTAAAGAAAGGAGCAAATCATTTAAGAATCGGGACATGGAATGTCAAGACCCTCCTTCATGACGAAAAAGTAGAGAATCTTAAAAGAGAATGCAGAGAAATAAAGTCGATTTCATAGGAGTGAGTGAAGTGAGATGGGAAGGATGTGGAGAGCGAACTACCAATGAGTACACCTTTTACTACAGTGGGAATAGAAGAGGAAAGAATGGGGTAGGAATAATGGTCAATAAAACAGTAAAACACTCCGTAAATAAAGTGATATATGACTGTGATAGGCTAATAGCCATAAAACTGAATGCAATACCAAAGAAAATTTTGATACTACAAGTGCATATGCCTACTTGTGATTATGACGATGAGGAAATAGAAGAAATGTATGATAGAATAAGGAATATTATTAAAAACGAAGGCCAGGGATGTTGCAATATAGTGATGGGAGATTGGAATGCAAGTGTCGGAGATGAAGTAGTCAACGGAGTAGTTGGTCAATATGGAATTGGAACAAGAAATGAAAGAGGAGAATGGTTGATAGATTTTTGTAAGGAAAATAATCTGATAGTTGCCAACACGATGTTCAAAAATCATAAACGCAGATTGACTTTATATTAGTAGAAAGTAGATTTAGAAACGGAGTCAAAAATGTTTGTGGACGGCCAGGTGCTGATTATTCAGCGACCACATTCTTTTGGTAGCAGATATTGAAATAAAACTGAAAAATATCAAAAAGCGACTCCTACCAAGAAATGGGACGTTTTAAAGCTAAAAGAAATGGATAAAAGAGAAATAAGAAATAAAATGGAAAATGAAATGATGGTGTCTTCATTACAGACACCATGCAAAGAGGGGGTAGAAGATCTTTGGAAAAGAATAAAGAAAGGCATTGAAAACGTTGGAAAGGAATTTTGGGTACAGAAAAACTATAAGAGCGAAGAAACTGTGGATTACAACAGAAATGACAGAGAAGATGGAGGAAAGAAGAAAAGCAAAAAACCTAAACACGGATGAAGGGAAAAGACTTTATAGGAAACTCAACAGCCAGCTAAGAAGAGAAACAGATAAAGCAAGGGAATTATGGTTATCGAAAGAATGTGCAGAGATTGAAGAGATGGATAAAATTGGAAGGCATGACTTAACATATAATAAAATAAGGAACATTACGTGGGACGGCAAGAAAGCGAGACCCAGATCAAGTGAGACGGAAATCGAAAGTAAAGATGGTCAACTATTAAGAGGGGAGAAAGAAGTGCTTAAAAGATGGAAAGAGTACATGGAAGAGTTGTAAAAAACCTAATAACATGTTACACTTGAGGTAGAAAGGGAAGAGGATGTAGAGCGGGATAACATTGGAATGGACATTCTGAAATCAGAGGTTGAGATAGCTATGAAAGAAATGAAAGATGGAAAAGCTGCAGGAGCGGATGGTATACCTGTTGAACTGTTGAAATGCCTACAGGACAATGGCATAAAGGAAATAATCCATCTTTGCAATAAGATTTATAGAAGTGGTGAATGGCCAAATGACTTTCTATGCTCTGAAATGGTCGCACTGCCTAAAAAGCAAGAAACGAAGAAATGCCAAGAACATCGCACAATCAGCCTAGTCTCCCATACGGCCAAGATATTATTAAGAATAATAAACAGAAGGCTAAATAAAATTATGGAAGAAAACATCGCAGACAGTACGGGTTTAGGAAGGGAATGGGAACAAGAGACGCTATAGGAGTAGTAAAAAACTATAGGAGAGAGGTATTTGGAAAAAGGAAAGAGCTTTTGTGTTTGTTTTATTGATGTATTAAAAGCATTTGATTGTGTGCGCTGGGAAAAGCTCACGGAGGTGCTAGAAAGGAAAGGAGTAAATTGGAGAGAGAGAAGAGTAGTAATAGGCAATCTATACATGAAACAGAAAGCAAATATAAGAATTGGAAATGGAAAAACTGAATGGTTTAGTATAGGAAGAGGAGTGAGACAGGGGTGTTGTCTGTCTCCTACTCTTTTTAACATGGAGGATATGGTAGGAAAATGTTGGGAAAATGAAAAGGGAATAAGTATAGGAGGAAGAAATATCGTCAGCATCAGGTTTGCAGATGATATGCTTTTATTCGCAGAAAATGAAAAAGAACTGGAGAAAATGTTAAAACACCTATACAGCATGAATATGGAGTATGGTTTGAAAATCAACAAAGGCAGAAAAAGAAGAGGGGGGGGGAAAGAAATATGTGTAGTAGTGGACGGCGAGAGGATAGAACAAATAGAAAGGTGGAAATATTTAGGCACAGAAGTAACGCAAGGTTGGAAAAGCGAAAGAGAGATCAAGATAAGGATTGCTATGGCAAAGGAGGCATTTAATAGAAAGAAGAGGATTTTGACAATAAAATGGATTTAGGTTTGAGGATAAGATTGGTCAAGTGTTTCGTTTGGAGTGTGCTTATGTATGGCTGTGAGGCGTGGACATTGTTGAAGAGAGATAAGGAAAGGATTGAGGCTTTTGAAGTTATTTGGAGAAGGATGTTGAATATCAAGTGGTCGGACAAGGTGAGGAATGAAGAGGTGTTAAGGAGAGTAGGAGAAAGAGGAAAGAAATCTCCTTAAAAACATTATTCTGAGGAAAATGAGAAAAGGATTGGCCATATACTTAGAAGGGGAGTGCATAATGAAAGATGTACTGGAAGGAATGGTAGAAGGACAGTGTAAGAAAGGAAAAAAATGATCGACGAATTGAAGGAGGAAGATGGATACGAAGGGATGAAAAGATATAGAAAGGAGTGAATGGAGAAGGAAGAATCGTCACTAAAGGACCTGCGAAAAAAGCAGAAAACTTATGATGATGATGATGATGAGAGTATCCACCTCTTGTGTTAGGAGTCTAAATAATATCCCGTGGACCATTAAGAAAAGATGCGTCTTGAATTCTAATTCTAAAAAGAGATAAATTCAATTGTATCATCTGTCAAAGTTCCTCAGCATAATTTATTTTTCATTTCATAATTATTTGTCAATTATATTTTTCAGTTCCATTATATAAAATATATTAAATAAATGTGTGAATATGCTTAGTCACATCCGAATTAGCTGAATGTAAAAAAATATTTTACAACTCGAGGATACCGATATTTAATTATAACCGAAACTGTCTCCACTACTCTTGAGTTTCATTTCGTAGAGGCTTACTTCCTCCACATATGTGTAATTTGATGCACTGAAGATGGATTGCGTAGGCATTCCGAAATATTTGCAAAATAAATTATTTTACTTGTGGAAAGCAACCGCTGGTGTATATTTTCTCCATATCCATAACCGGAACGATCTGTCCCGGCAAAATTTTAACATCTACTATGTCGTGCTCTTATATTTTTATTTATACCATTTTCTATAGGCCTATTTATTTATAAGGAGAGAGTGTGAGTTTGTATGTAGGGGCTAAGCTCAGAATTTGCTATTTTCTTCCAAAAGTTTGGGGGGGGGGGGGCGCGAAAATATCACTTGTCGGGAGTACAAAATAAAAAACGTATTAATGCGAGGATATTGAATTGTAGAAAGGGAAGAAAAAATGTAAGAGAAGTCACTTTGCCTCTCTCCTCTCCTAGTCAAGACCAATAATCTAGCTACGAAATATCGAGATCCCACTGTAATAAGAAGGACGGACATTCATACCTTTAAATCAATGCCTATAAAATAAAAGAGAGGAATCTTTTTTTATATCAAATATTTAATTTTAAACATTTTATTCAAATCTCACATTCATTATTAAATTTCAATTTAAATTTGTTGTAATTAATATCGTACGCCGTCCTCGCCACACGGCGTACGACATATCCATAAGGCTTAACTAAGAAATTTATTTCATTTTATCAATAAACAAAAATAACATTTCTATTTTTTTTTAGGTGTGGAAGCTTTTGAAACGGCATTTAAAGTAGCCAGAAAATGGGGATATGAATGTAAGAAAATTCCAGATAACAAAGCTGTTGTAATTGTAGCGAAAGGCAATTTCCATGGACGAACGATAGCAGCCACTACGGCATCCTCGAATAAAGCGTATAAAGAACATTTTGGACCTTTCGTTCCAGGAGTTAAGCACATCCCATATAATGATGTTGAGGCTTTTGAGGTAACGAAAATAAAAAATAAAAAATTTATTATCGATGAAGTATCTATGAGCAGGTTAATCAATAACACAGGGCAACATCTGATTCTGCGGCATGGGATTTATTAAACGATTTTAGGTCATTTTGATTTGCTGAATACGAAAAAAATATTTCCGTTGAATTGACTCCACTTTTTGAAATTCCTCTCCACTCTTGGAGGAGAATATTTTTTAAAATTATCAAATGATTTCAAACTAACAAAGTGCTATAAATGATACAAAGAATAATCAAATTTCATCAAAGTCAATGTGGAGGAAGGCCGTAATACAGATTTCAGACGAAACAAAACAAGTCTTCTATCGGCCCGAATTATTTATTTTTCCTCTGTCGACGTTTCGGGGACTAAACGTCACCCATCTTCAGGACCTTTATGTCACCAATCTTGTTGGTAGCTGCACTCAATGGTACTCGCAGAATCGAATCGAATTATATATAAATACTTTGTAGTCAGTTAGTCCCCGAAACGTCGACAGAGGAAAAATAAATAATTCGGGCCGATAGAAGTCTTGTTTTATTTCGTCGGAAATAATCAAATTAATCATAAAAACAAAAACCTATCCGTAAATGTTAAGAAGAATGTTCTGTACGGGTGCCTTTGGTCCGGATTATCATGAGAACCAGAGTCATTTCAAACAAAGTAATTTATAGCCTGAGTATTTCGTCATAAATTGACTTTATGACCCTAGAAAAAATTTTTTGTTCCCCATGTTATCATTGATCAATACCAGAGGTGCCAAGTCCAGAACTCTGGTTTTGTGTCATGTTTTTTCTTGAAATACTTATTTTCTTATGTATTAGAACAGTGGTTCCCAACCTTTTTTTGATGTGCGGCCCACTTTTTCCGTAAAAAAAACGCTGAGGCCCAGTGTATATATATAATTTTATATAAAATATTTTATATAAAAAGTTTATATAACATTTATATAAAAATGTATATAAAATATATATAATTTTTATCTTTTCTTGGACATCCGCGGCCCAGTTACCATCAGCCCGCGACCCACGGGTTGGGAACCGCTGTATTAGAATAATCAGCCAACTAGAAAATTATTCACAGTTTTGATATATCAAATTTTTCATCTTTTTCCATCTATTATTTTTTACTTAAAGAATATGTCAACGTTTTAAAATATATTCTAACTAGACGTGTATTTGTTCAATCTTATTTTATTTTTCGCCTTGGCTGCCCATCCTCACATTTTCTTAATTAATATGTGATTAATAATATTAATAATAATAATAAATGATTAAGATCGAGGCAGCCTGATGGATATTATTGAGAAGGTTGAATAAATAAAATCCGGAGCTGATGATCCGGCAATTTATTTGGATTAATTCCGTCGACGTTTCGGGTCCAAAACGGCTCCTTCTTCAGGACCATGCGATGTCAAAAAAAAAAAACAAATAGCCCTCAATTTTGTCATAAAAGCTGTGATTAAACTCGCTAGAAGTGCCAAACGAATAATGATGATCATGAGGTGTGAGAATGAGAATCATCATTACCACATGTTTTCTAGCGAGATTAATCACAGCTTTTATGGCAAAATTGAGGGCTATTTGTTTTTTTGACACATGGTCCTGAAGAAGGAGCCGTTTTGGTCCCGGAACGTCGACTTATAGCGGACGGAATTAATCCAAATAATGTTGAGATGATGGCTGAACTATTAGAAGATATGAGTAGGATGGCAGCCAGGAAAGAAATCAGACAAAAAATTCAATCAATTTTTATCTAATTTTATTACGATCGCCGACGTTTCGGACGCAAATCGCGCCTTTCCTCAGTAATCCAAATAAATTGCCGGATCATCAGCTCCTGATTTTATTTATTCATCCTTCTCAATAATAATAAATTCATGTTTAAATTTAAAAAACGTTTAGACGGCGCCTCCTGCTCCCCCTTAAGTGAAAAATCTTAATTGGCACTCACGAAATATTTTGTGAACGTCTTTCGGGGCAAAACCCTCTTCTGAGATCTGCTGTCTAATTTCCCCCCCTCAAAATTGCAGTTAATATTCAAATTCTCTTATATTCTAGAAAGCCGCTTGTAACGAATGCGTGTGCGCTTTCATTGTTGAACCAATCCAAGGTGAGGGAGGCATGACAGTCCCCTGTCCCGGCTACCTTCGTAAAATCCGAGAAATCTGCGATAAGTATGAATTTTTTTGTTTGTTTTTCAAATCAAATAGATTAGAATCTAATTGCAAAAATTGCTTTGTAGGAGTAAAATTCTTTGGGTTGACGACGAGATCCAGGCTGGCATCGGGCGAACTGGCCGTCTCTTGGCCTGCGATCACGAATGTGTGCGTCCCGATATTTTAATACTCGGCAAGGCCCTTACTGGCGCAACCACTCCGGTCTGATTGTTGTCTTATTATAACGGTATAAGGGAAGAATTTTAATTAAAAATAATTTTATATTCCGATAGGCATCCCTGGTACTTGCCAGAGCTGAAATTTTGGATCTAATCAAACCTGGACAGCATGGATGCACTTATGGTGGAAATCCTGTCGCTTGTATTGCTGCCACTGCCGCTCTAGAGGTGCCTTTTTCTTAATTCATTAATTGTAATAAATACAATCTGTATCGGCCAAAAGTATCCTTTGGCTAGAGATCTGACTATAGTCCAAGAGCTGGCGACGAGTTTTCTGAAGGCTAATATTTTCAGAATAGGTTGCATTTTAGTGATGGAAAGAAAATCTAGAGTCAGCACTTGCAGTACCAGGGCCTTTGGCGGGAATAAGCCGGTAAAGTTACGGGAAAATGGTTTTTCCCAAATATCTCGAAAACTATGCGGTTCTCCGCAAAAATTAATCTATACAAAAATAATCGAAATTTAATTACAAACAAAAATGGTCTAGTAGATAATCACGCTAAAGTGAACGGTTCGAGAGATATAGAGGGGGGCTACGCTCCCCTGGACCCCCCCGCCAGCTGGCTCGGGCCCGCCTGCGGCGGACCCTCGCCTTTTCTCCATCATCCTCACCCCTCGAGTGTAACACACACACACACACACATTCGTCGTTTATATATAGTATAGATATCTCATATTAATTACAAATTTTACCCCTCTATATCTCCCTAACCGTTCACTTTAGCGTGATTATCTACTAGACCATTTTTGTTTGTAATTCAATTTCGATTATTTTTGTATAGATGAATTTATGGGGAAAACCTCATAGTTTTCGAGATATTTACCAAAAACCATCTTCCCGTAACCGGCTTATTCCCGCTAAGCGCCCCGGTACTGGAAGTGCTGACTCTAGAGTTTTTTTCCATCACCAAAATGCAACCTATTCTGAAAATATTAGCCTTCAGAAAACTCTTGCCCATCAGCTCCCCTACTACTAGAGTCTTTTAGAGATTAGAGACGTGATTATAGAGATGATATTAATTTTTTTTTTTTTTTTTTTTTTTGATAGAATTGATTAATTGCATTTTGCTTATTGTATTGTATACTCTTTTCTGAGTTTAAAAACATTTAAATTGTATTAATAATCAGTTATTTCATATCAAATATAAAAGTGGCGACGAGATACGGTTTTGATAGACTTAACTTAGAAATTGGAAACATTGGAAATGCTTTTTCCATTTTGCTCTTCGGGGAAAATTTTGAAGAGGAACGGGAGATATAGGAAAATTTTAATTGTTTTAATCTAAAACACTTAACCGACTCATCTACTGATCGGGAGTGAGGACAAAGTTGAACCACCGCCGGCCATTACTCAATCAACCAAGAAAATGACAAATATTTTCAATAAGAGGAGTAACGCGTTGAGTCGCATGTTGTTACACCCTTGTAGTGGACGAGCTTCCATACATTGGGATCTCCAGCACCTTGCGCTTATTGCCGCTCTTGTAGCGGTCGCGCGTTTACGCCTTCAGTGGACGACCAGCCTAAAGTATATGGTATATAGTGAAATAATTTTAATGACCGAAAAGGTAAAATAAAATCTGGTACAGATGATTTTATTTTACCTTTACAAAATTAAAATTATATCACTATATACTTAAGGCTATACCTCCCAGGTGGGGACTTAATTGTGGCGCTCACTGTCCAAGGAAATTAAATGTATCGCCCCCATCTAACTTTAACTAACTCTGGAGTATTCAACGACTGATGATGGACCATAAATTTGACTCGAAACGTCTCGGTGTTTTGTGAGCATATTAATTATTATATTAGCCCTTCCAATAAATATACAGTATATTATTCTCAAACGTTATCTGTAGAAGGGCCGGATCTAGGGGGGGGGGCAGTGGGTGCGTGTGCCCCGGGCGGCAGATATCAGGGGGCGGTAATTAAAGAAAAATTTACTAAAATGATATGAATTTTGTATAGAAAATTTTAAGGAAGGGGCGGAAAATTAAATTTTGCCCCTCCCCCCCCCTTAAAAAATCTCCTAGTTCCGGCCCTGGTAGAAACTGTATTGAATTAATTGATCTTTGTTTTGTTCTCAGGTACTTTTAGAGGAGAAATTGACAGAGAATGCCGAAAAGATGGGGAATCTTTTCAAAGAGAATTTAAAAGATTTGCCAAGAGAAGTCGTCAAAGATATCCGTGGAAAAGGATTAATGATTGGCTTGGAATTTGTTAAAGGTTACAAAAAAATTTTTTTTTTTTTTAACGATTAGTCAAGACTTACTTCAGACCGTGCACATGTAGGGCGAGTTAAACACAGCCAACATGAGAGTCTATTAGAGAAGTATAATAGACTAATACTATTTCTACTAAACTATTATACTTCTCTAATAGATTCTCAAGTTGGCTTAAGGTGCGCGTCTCGAAAAACCGTTAAAGCACGATTGGATTGAGGCGGCAAGAGATGGCGTTAGTGTTCCCCCATTGGAATACACGTAACTTGTTCCATTTAATTCTAGACCTTCCAGCTAATTAATTAAAGGCAAAAAATTAATTATTTTTTAACACAATGATTACTAATTTAATTATCTACAACTTATAGAGCTCCTTTTTTTTAAATATCTTTTATTTAATGCGATTAATCTAAAAAAATTTTTTTTTTTTCGAAAATCAAAAAAAGGGCTTCTATTATTTGTAGATATTTTAAATAGCTTTAATTTAAAAAAAAATTTGAGGTCGATAGCTTCAAAATTGTGGCCGCTGGAAAGTCCCAAAATTAGCACCCCGAGACGCGCACCTTAAACACTCGCCCTACATGTGCACGAACCAATGACCACTTTGTACCTGACTTAACTAGTCATAGAAATATTTAACAAGACTGTGAGTGTTATTTATTGGCGAGGCCAAATATTCCATGGCTCTGGGAATCGACCCCAGGATCTCCATCCTTTCCGGGGCATAGGCGTGCTGTTCATTGCACCAGGCCACCGGACCCTTGACCTACTCACTTCCCAGGTAGATGAAGGCAGCCAGCAAAGAACAAAAACTTTATTTAAATATCGTCGACGCATCACTCCCATCTTCAGGACGTTAAATTGTTAATGTTGTTTAGATTGATACATGTAGGTCATACAAAATTATAATACAAATTTGCATAACGGGCCCGAAACATCAGCAGTGACTAAGATTAAAAGACAGTCTAATTTTGTATGACCTACATGTATCAATCTAAACAACATTAACAATTTATCGTCCTGAGGATGGGAGCGATGCGTTCCCGAAACGTCGACGATATTTAAATAAAGTTTTTGTTCTTTGCTGGCTGCCTTCATCTACCTGTTCCTGTTGATTATCACTCAGCCATTAATTTCTTCTTTTCAAAATAATCTTGATATGTTTTGTTGGATATTAATTAAAAATTTTGTTTTTAAAAGATTTTCCAATAAAATAAAACTAAAATGGAAAGATTATTTTAAAATTTGGCGTTAATAAAGAAATTTCGACATTTTTGTCTTTGTTTTATTTAAATTGTAATTATTTATTAAAATGATATGGATTTGTGTTAAATTTACTTAGAAATGTATAAGTTATTTCATATTAAATGTTTAATAAATTAGAGTGTCATTAAAATAGATTAGAACATGTCTTTTTAGCAGAAACAAATTCCGCCACTTTGCGGAGCAGTGTATAT
>JAKCPI010010029.1:0-18088 GCA_023213315.1 Euborellia annulipes
AAAAAACATTCACACTTTTTTCTCATTCACTCTCACATTCACACAGTCTTTTCGGCAACTCAGGCCATTTAAGACTTCTACGATAACCGTTATTTAATAATATACATTTATTTGTGGTCCAGGCATTCTTATTTAAGCCATTTGGTATCCAAGTGGCTTAAATAAAATCATCGGACTGCCTGGGGTCCAAACCCGCGACGTTTGGTATACTAGGTTAGCACGCTAACCCCTACACCAAGCCCCGAGGGCTTTTTTTCTATTCTTCAAAGTCTACATAAAATAAAAGACACATTACATCACAACTTATATATTAGAATAGAAATCTTTTATTTGCTTTTTGCAATAGATCGGAATCAAAATCTTTTAAATTTGTTCCTTTATTCTTTAATGAAATTTTTATTTTCTCACACCAATCAAATACTCAAAGGTACATTTTTTAATAACATAAAATTGATATAAAACATGTGCAGATTGAAATTACAATGATCCTTTTTTCAGGTTGGACGACGATATTCAAACAAATTCGATCCTCGAGTCAAATGTCATTCAGATTTTGAAGTTTATTCAGAGGGACAAACTTGAATGAAACAAGTTTCCATTCTCCAGCTATTTTTATTTAATTTTTACACCAATACTCTGGCAATGAATAAATGAATGAAATTCTTCTTTTCTCAACTTGTTCTCCTCTATCCATCCTTGGGAAGTTAGAGATCTCTTTACAAATAGAACTTGATGGATAATTAGCAGGAAAATAGAAATTTGAACCAGAGGAGGGAAGACGAAAAGTCTCTCAATATTTGGCACCTCATTTTGCCAAGTTTACACAAAAATTAAGGAATTTTCACTACACCGCTTTATTTTCTCTGAAAGGCCCTGTGTGTTTGTTTAAATGTTAGTAATAATATTTTTACTTACCCTTCTGGATTGCTCGGCCAGCCCGATGTAACCATCCTTACGCACCGTCAGCTGGACACAAGCACAAACAAAGCGTTTTCAACCAAAGTATAAAATTTAAAGTAGATATATATATAATGTAAAATGTAGCTTTATTTCTATTTAATATCTCAAGGCCCACGGGTTTGGCGTAGTAGGTAGCGTGCCTACCTCCTAAACCAAACGTCGCGGGTTCGGACCCCAGGCAGTCCGATGATTTTATTTAAGCCATTTGGATACCAGATGGCTTAAATAGAAATGCCTGACCCCACAATAGATATATTCTCTACAACGGTTATCGTCAAAAGTTTATATGGCCTGAGTTGCCGAGAAGACTGTGTGAATGTGTGTATGAGAAAAATGTGTGAATATTTTTATAAAAAAAAAAAAAATATCACAACCCGGGCCAGGAACGAGTTTTTTTTTTTAACATTCACACTTTTTTCTCATTCACACTCACACTCAAACAGTCTTTTCGGCAACTCAGGCCATTTAACACTTTTAACGATACTCAGTATGTTTAATATATCAATTGGGGGCTCAGGCATTTCTATTTAAGTCATTTGGTATCCAAATGCCTTAAATAAAATCATCGAACTGCCTGGGGTCCGAACCCGCGACGTTCGGTATAGAAGGTAGGCACGCTACCAACTACTCCAAGCCCAATGGGCCAGGAACGAGTTCATCTCATGACAATTGCTTGGCCCTTTGTGACCGAAACGGAGGCGGCCTTGGCTTGTAATATTAATTTGAAATATATCTAGCTGCCCTAACACCTTTATAATAATAAAAAAAATTAAAATCTTTTGTCTTTTGATAAAATCTAGTCGCAATATTCAAATGAACAATAAATGAATAGTGGATTTCAAAGGAATCTAAAAGATCATTTCCCTCCCTTTCTGTGTTCGCAGTTCGCAAACTCCGATGCATTTTATTATGCACTAAAACCTATTTCTCCTAAATATTTTAAAACTATTTTACCCCTTCATTAAATTATAAATTTATTTACCAAAACGGAGAAACTGAAGAGATCCTGGCCCGGAACGTCGCCTGTCCTGTTGACAACGTGAAGATCAAGAGTAAAAGGACGTGTTTTGTTGCCCCCGAATCAAGCAGCTAGAGGGTAGACAAGTTACCCTAGCGGAAACTAGAAAGAAAAGAAGACAGAGAATTAGAAAAAATCTTCTTTCATACACACACACACATATATATATATATATGGCAATAAATGTGAGTGTGGATGTTATTTCGCCCAATCTCCTGCTTCCCTTACGATTGCCCTCCTCTGAATTCAGCACTAATTAAAAAACATTAAGAATATAAATACATGCATTGAATCAAAAATGAATGTTTTTGAGAAAAAGATGCGAATTTTGGATCTAACATTGCAACATCATTCATGCTCGAGCAGTGTGAGATATAAAATAGTGAAGGATAATTTTATGCCTAGTAACAATTTCCTCGGGTATAGAGTATATTAGAGAGGGGATGTGGCGTGCCAAGTTGTTTGAATAACGAAAGGTGTATGCGTGTTTCTTGGCAATGGGAAAAATAACTTTTAGAGTGTTTTCTCCGAATATTTCGAAGGCATTTATTAGCACTTCTTCATCAGCGGCTGTTACAAAATGGAAAAATAATTAGAGTGATTTTAAGCAAATTGAAATATAAAAATTTTTTAAATAATATTATTATCATACCTCACTCTAATGCCACATACAAGTTATAATTTCGGAGCGAAACGTTGGATTGGGCAGGTCTATGCATTACAACCAGCTGTCTCGAGCAATAAGGCGTCAATGACAAATAATCATTTTAATTATATCAAATAGGTGGCTCAAATCAAACAACCCGAGGTCAATGAATCTGGATTTTAATAGACTAATGTTATTATTTATAAGAGAAATGCCAACGATCTGATTGAAAAATAAAATTATTTATTAAATTTAATTTTAATAAAACGTTTTACGAAGTTGAAAAATTTAAGAATTTACCAATGCCTTTATGTATTCCGACAGGCCTTGGGTATCCACTTTGTAATTAACAGCTGCATTGATGTTTTTTTTGGATGTAACAAGACTTTTTGAAAAATCTTTTCAATCTGTTTGGCTCAGTGTCGAGAATTTCAAAATTGCTATAGTCAAAACGATGGCCTCGCTCAAAACAGTGTTTAGCCAGGCATGTAGCGGCACCTGAAACGGCCCTACCCTCCGACCTCCTATGTTCAGCCATTCTCACATTGGCGAATCTCCCAGTATTCCCCACATAAACGCCGCTGCAGTTTTTACAATTTCCAAAAAAACATCAATGCAGCTGTTAATTACAAAGTGGATACCCAAGGCCTTTATTTTAAATGTGAGAGAGACTTTATCAATGAACTCTCACAATGGTCAATGGCAGATGACAAACTGAAAATTTACATATCATATTACATATTAATAGGCAACTAACATATCATCATCAATTTTTATTTAAATGCAAAGTGCCAGGGCCAACGTTTCGGTCGCATATAGGACCATCATCAGGGCTGATTCCATGTTCAATCAATTACAATGATCCTTTTTTCAGGTTGGACGACGATATTCAAACAAATTCGATCCTCGAGTCAAATGTCATTCAGATTTTGAAGTTTATTCAGAGGGACAAACTTGAATGAAACAAGTTTCCATTCTCCAGCTATTTTTATTTAATTTTTACACCAATACTCTGGCAATGAATAAATGAATGAAATTCTTCTTTTCTCAACTTGTTCTCCTCTATCCATCCTTGGGAAGTTAGAGATCTCTTTACAAATAGAACTTGATGGATAATTAGCAGGCAGTTTTATGGAACAAATTCACTTTTTGTAAGTGGGATAGAGAGAGAATTCATCCCCATCAAGACTGATATTTCCAATATACTGTATTTATATAGATTAATTTAAATATTATTAGAAATTCTATTTGAATTCATAAAAAAAAAATCTTTTTCAGAATATAATTTGGAGATTATACAATAAAATTAAAATTAATAGTAAAGGCCCTAGGGGTATAAGAATGGTGAAAATGCCCTTGGAACATATTTCAATGATACATAGGGGATTTGTAGGTACTAATAAAATAATAAGATACTGAAAGTTTCAGATCGCTATCTCAAATGGTTTTTGAGAAAAACCAAAATATGTAAAAATCAGAAAAACATTTTTTTCTCAGGAACGGCTGAATCGATTGATTTGAATTTTTGATATGTTTTGGGGGCTGATGGTACCTTCTAGGGAAAAAAATCAAGACCTATATCGGATCATGACATCCTTGAAAAAAATGGCGTTTTTTGTTTAATTTTAATTTTTAACCATGATACAATTTTGGCACAAAAATGAAACAATTTTTTTGAAATCCTCATTCAATTTCCTGTAAGTTCATAAGTTCATAAATTCATAAAAAAAGGTACGCCATAGTAGAAAAAAATAAAAACCATTTATTACTCAAATATTGACTTTATATGTTTTGTGCTTTAATATTGTTTTTTATTGCTTAAGCTTACACATATATTTTCATTTTATTCAAAATAACCAATTTATATTCATAACATCAACATTTTTTGCCTAAATCAAAAGTTAAAATTTTTAAATATCTATAATCATTAACTATAATGCTATAAGATAAAAACAGTTTTTGATTAATGAATAATAAAAATAAAAACTAATATCAAAAAGATAAATCTTTCAACAATAAAAAATGCAGAATCAGGTTTAATCAGTCTTCGTCACCACTGTCTTCTTCAATCACAGGTGAAACGTTGTCTTTATCAAATAATTTGCTCAATGTTTCAGCGGGCCTCAGAATTTTTGTCAAATATCTTCCGTATAACAAATAATAAACAATGGCAGCATCGTGAGAGCAACATCCAATTGTTCTAAGACCATTCGCACACTCACAGCTATGTCTTAATACGCCTTTAGGTCCATTAGCATTTTTTTTATATTCAATAAAACATCTATACACTTTGTTATTAATATGGCGAGAGTGTACTTGAGCTTTAACTATGTTAGTATGGTCTTTTACATATTGGATAGTAATTTCAGGGGTGTATATAGAAATTTTTTCACGGGGGGCCTGAACTCAAAAATTTTTCTGCTAAAAATTTTTTTTTTAAGAAACTAAATTTTTTTTTCACACAAAATTTTTTGCAGAACCTTTTTTCTTTTGCGGAAACAACGTTTTTCATCCTGCAAAAAAATTTGTTGCGCTGATGTCTGTATATCCCTATATATGTATATGTGTTTGGGAAATTTCGGGGGGGGGGCCTCGCCCCCCCCCCTTATATACGCTCCTGAGTAATTTATTATTTATATAGTAGATTTATCTTTTTGATATTAGTTTTTATTTTTATTATTCATTAATCAAAAACTGTTTTTATCTTATAGCATTATAGTTAATGATTACAGATATTTAAAAATTTTAACTTTTGATTTAGGCAAAAAATGTTGATGTTATGAATATAAGCTGGTTATTTTGAATAAAATGAAAATATATGTGTAAGCTTAAGCAATAAAAAACAAGATTAAAGCACAAAACATATAAAGTCAATATTTGAGTAATAAATGGTTTTTATTTTTTTCTACTATGGCGTACCTTTTTTTATGAATTTATGAACTTATGAACTTACGGGAAATTGAATGAGGATTTCAAAAAAAATTGTTTCATTTTTGTGCCAAAATTGTATCATGGTTAAAAATTAAAATTAAACAAAAAACGCCATTTTTTTCAAGGATGTCATGATCCGATATAGGTCTTGATTTTTTCCCTTGAAGGTACCATCAGCCCCCAAAACATATCAAAAATTCAAATCAATCGATTCAGCCGTTCCTGAGAAAAAAATGTTTTTCTGATTTTTACATATTTTGGTTTTTCTCAAAAACCATTTGAGATAGCGATCTGAAACTTTCAGCATCTTATTATTTTATTAGTACCTACAAATCCCCTATGTATCATTAAAATATGTTCCAAGGGCATTTTCACCATTCTTATACCCCTAGGGCCTTTCCCAAGATATATTTAATTATCACATCAAGCAACTAGAGAAAAGGACATCTACTCAATGGATAGAAGAGCTTTAAGAAGAAGAGTCTCTCAATTAATATTTTTTGGGGGGCTTGGAAGGAAGGAACCTCGACGCGGAGCTCCCTAGAAATGATGTCTCAACATTGGCTCTATGGAAGGAAGAGCAGGATAGTAATTTTGAAAATAACTGAATTGCATCAGCAAAGTGTACTTCAAATGATTTTCACAAAATATTACTGATATGCTTTTTAAAAGGGCATCTAAATAATTGATTTATGTGAATTTTAATCTAAAAAAAAAAAGATTTAAATTCTGTTACCGTGGCAACCATTTATCCTTTCTTTCCTATGATGTACAAGAGTAAAGTGGTGTGACAAACACAGAACACAACTTTCGATACCGAAGGGTAAGAGAAAGTTGTGTGCTGTGCGACCAATCACACCAGAATTTTTGGATTCAGGGGACCTCAAAACATGTATATACATCAAAACGTGCTGATGAATGCAATTTTGCCAGGGGAGGGGAAGTTTTTTTTTTTTTTTTTTTTTATTTATTTAAGGACTTTTTCGGCATCTATGGCCATTTAGACTCCTTCCCTATTTATTTAAATTGATAGTTTACAAATTCAATTAAAATTAAAGAGCGGAAAAAAAGTCTTTCGACTTTTGTCAAATTTGAGATTTTTCCATATTTTCGTAGATATAATCTCACAAAAAGAATCGTTTTTTAAGATTTTCAAAAAAAGACTTTTGCGACTTTTTTTTGGCGCTTTTTTGCCTCTCAGAGACTTTTTTTGAAAAAAGCGACTTTTATGATCGACTTTTTTTTTAATTTTTTATTATAAAATATTTTTTTTTAATTTTGCATTTTTTGTTACTTAGGCCATTTAGGGTTTTTTTTTTTTTTTTTTTACTTTCTCTGATCTATATATGTTAATAAATAGAGAGAAAGTATTGGATTCATGTCAAAAATTCAATGTAGAGATTTTGATGGATATACACGTTTGCCCTGAATCCAAAAAAGTGGTTTTGGCGACATGGTCTGTCTGTGTGTCTGTGTGTGAACAAAATATCTCAACAACAAAAAGAGCTAGGAGGTTGAAATTTTATATTTAAGTTAGGCACCTCCCTGGCCCGTGACACAAAGCTTTTTAACAAAATCGGCCAAAGAGTACTATTAGTTTACTAATGCATTCATTCACTTTTTTTCAATTTTTTTTTTTTAAATTCGCTCCAACGCTCCAACGATTTTGATTAAAGTTCAAAAATCAATTATTTTTTAGATGCTCTTTAAAATGTATATTCTCATTTTTCCATTGAAATCTTCTGACGACAACTTTACTCTTGTACTTCATAGAAAAGTTAGGAGAAATGGTTGCTAAGGTAATTATTTATATACGATATATTAGGGGTCCATGCACATAAGAGACTTTTTTTTCCTCTCTCTACATATGAGATAAAATGCGAACCTCTGACCCCTAGCAGAAGAGATAGGAACTCTACTGTTTTATAAAGAATTCTTTATTTAATAATAAATATAACATAACCATAACAACCTCTACAACATCTTCCTTCTTTTACAAAATAATAACAAACAATACAATTAATGCTACAAAGTTCTTTTCAATAATCTTCTTCCTGACTTCAAAATCATGTACTGATTATTGTCACTCTCTTCTTTATCTTGCTCATTATTCTGACTTTCATTCATATTCTCATTTTGATCTTCTAAATCGTGACCTCTTCTACTCATAACACTTTCCTCTTCATTATTTCCTCTAACCTCTTGATATCCAATATTTTCTTCACCATTCTCTCCTTCTACCTCTTCTTTTCTGAAACTATCCTGTTTCCACTCAAAATCATCTTCTTCTCTCCTCATCTTTATCATTTTTCTGAGGTTTAATAAAAATTCTATTTCTTCTTAATAATCTATTATTTACTTTCACTAAATATGACCTTATCCCCACTTTCTTTACACAGCTTCCTGGAAACCAACGGCCTTTAAATTTTCCTTGCTGCTCTTGTACCCATACAGGCTCTCCATCTTCCAATTCTCTTCAAATTAAAAGCATATGTTGATCAAAAATTCTTTTCATTCTTTCCCCTTTATCTTGCTTTCTTTCAAAAACTTGCTTTTTCTATCTTCTGTTTTAACAATTTATCTGGCACTGCCAACATATTTCTAGTTTGTCTTGACATCAATCTTTGAACTGAACTTGAATCCATATTCTTAGTTGGAGTATTCCTCCAATCTAATAATGCCGGCCAAAAATTTTCATTTCCTTTTCTACACTTCAAAATTAAACTTTTAGCTATTTTGACAGTCGCTTCCGCTTTTCCATTTGCTTGATGATGATATGGCGATTTGTGCTAGGGCACAGGGGCTTTTTTTATTTTTATTTAAGGTCTTTTTCGACATCTCTGGCCATTTATACCCCGTGCCTATTTATTTAAATTGATTGGTAGGTAGCCAATTCAATTTAAATAATGGGGTTAGAGAATAAAAACCAGCAGATTAATCGTTCCACCTGACCTTTATTTGGCAATTCATTTCATGGCTACTGATTGTGCACAGAAAAAGCAGTTTATTTTTAAGAAAATTCACATTTGAAACTTAGGATCAAAGTAACTTTTTTGGTGTATTGTACTGTAACATATATCTATTCTTTCTCTTACCTATGTATATATGTAATATATATATATAGAGAGAAAGTGTTGGATTCATGTCAAAAATTCGATGTCGAGATTTTGATGGATCTTCACGTTTTGAGGTCCCCTGAATCCAAAAAAGTGGTTTTCGCGACATGGTCTGTCTGTGTGTGTCTGTCTGTGTGTCTGTGAACAAAATATCTCAAGAACGAAAAGAGCTAGGAAGTTGAAATTTTATATTTAAGTTAGGCACCCCCATGGGACGTGACACGAAGCTTTTGAACAAAATCGACCAAAAAGTACTAGCACTTTACTGATTCACTTTTTCAGTTTTTTTCGATTTTCTCAAAATTTGCTCCAACGATTTTTTTTAAAATTCAAAAATCAATTATTTTTTAGATTCTCTATAAAATGTATATTCTCATTTTGTGATTGAAATCTTCTGAAGACCACTTTACTCTTGTACTCCATAGAAAAGATAGGAGAAATGGTTGCCATGGTATCAAAATATAAATATTTTCCCATACTTATAAATTTTACATCTTGAATTCAATTGTACCCTACTGTCGGAAACTAAATACATGTCGACACAAAAAATCTGGTGTGACAAGCACAGTACACAACTTTCGATTACCGAAGGTAAGAGAAAGTTGTGTGCTGTGCGCCAGTCACACCAGATTTTTTTATGATAGGAAATCTGTTTTTTCATTTTCACATCTATTAATATAGGACGTTGTTTTTGACTATTTGAATTGAAATTTTATCATAATGACTAAATACCAAAAAAGAAAATTGTTTCTCCTGTTTGTCTCACATGTGATAAATTCATTGTTTTTAAAATTTTAGGACTGATGAAGGCCCAAATGTTGGCCGAAACTCCTCTTTCTGTGCGCAATCTGAAGCCATTTGCTAATAAAAGATCCTCAGTGCCGCGCTTTAAAAATTTAATTAACAAAAAAAAATATAAACAGAGATGAGCAATACACAATATTACAGTTTTTAAAATAATTTTATAAAAGATTACTCACAGGATGTAATTGGTGGGCTTCAATCAATTATGCATCAGAGCGGTCATCAGCTAAAAGAAGGGGGGCTTATATAGAGATTTTTTTCGGGGGGAGGGGGGGGCTGTTCTCAAAAATTTTTCTGCGAAAAATTTTGTTTTTCGCGGAACCAACATTTTTTCCCGTCCGTAAAAATATTTTACCTTTTTTTTTTTAGAGAATCAAAATTTTTTCCACCCGCGCCCGAACCAAAATTTTTTCATGTGCGGAACATTTCATTCTTTTGCGGAACCTGGGATTTTCGTGCTGCGGGTCCGAGCAAATATTTCGGGAGGGGGGGCCTCGGCCCCCCCCTTATATACGCCCCTGCCTCACAATAAAACATGTATGACGCCCCTAAGGCATTTAAATAATTTTTGGACCAAACCCACCTATTACATCCTGTGAGTAACTTTTATAAAATTATTTTAAAAACTGTAATATTGTGTATTGCTCATCTCTGTTTATATTTTTTTGTTTTTTAAAGCGCGGCACTGAGGATGATGCGTTGAAATATTTGCCAAATAAAGGACTCTTACTTACTCTCTTAGTCCTAGATTATATTATACTCTTTGGTCTTTTTCCAGGGCCCAGTGGCGTAGTGAGCTTAACTCGCGCTCGGGGCACAATACCTTTTAGCGCCCCCCCCCCCCATTCGAAAACCATATAATATTATATGAAAAATATACAAAATTATTATGGGGGCGGTATAACTCGCCGAAAAAATCTCACCGAGAACAAACTCGCCGAAAAAATCTCACCGAGAACAAACTCGCCGAAAATCCGAAAAGTTCCAAAATAAAATATTAAAAAAAAAAATAGGTGTGACTGTCCGACCAGATTTTTTGTGTCGACATACGTATATATATTTTCCGTCGATATATGAGAAGATGTAATGAAATTCATAAGTAGGGCTTGGTCTAGTGGCTAGCGTGCTGGCCAAGGGTCAGGGGTTCGGATCCCAGGCAGTCGGATGATTTTATTTAAGCCATTTGGCATCCAAATGGCTTAAATAAGAATACCTGGACCCCCAGTTATCGTTTAAAATCTTATATGGTCTAAGTTACCCGAAAAGACTGTGTGTATGTGGGTGTGTGAATGTGAGTGGGAATGAGAAAAAAGTGCGAGTGTTTTTTTTATAAAAAAAAAACTAAAAAACCTCAAATTATGCAATTAAAAAGGCCGAAATATGCATCAAAAATATTCTGTCTGTGTGTGAGTATGTGTTCAATTTTAAGCATGAAGTAATTGAGCTAGGAAGTTGAAATTTTATATTTAAGTTAGGCACCCCCCTAGGGCGTGAAAATAAGCTTTTAATCAAAATCGGCCAAAGAGTACTAGTGTACCTTACTGATGTACTTTTTCAGTTTTTTTCGATTTTCTCAAAATTAGCTTCAACAATTTTGATTAAAATTCAAAAATCAATTATTTTTTGGATGTTCTTTAAAATGTATATTCTCATATATTGACGGAAACTATATAATTGTTATATGTATGTGGACACAAAAAATCTGGTGTGACAAGCACACCAGATTTTTTTTTTTAAATATTATATTTTGGAACTTTTCGGATTTTCGGCCGTTTTTTTTTCGGGAAGAAAATTTTCGGCGAATTTTTCTTCGGGGAGAATTATTATATTACACTGGCACTAAATTTAAAATATATTTTCCAGAAATCAATTATAATAAAAATAAAAATTATCCAGCAATTTTTTGTTTTGCGGACCATTTGGCGCCCCTTTGTGAGCAGCGCCCGGGGCACATGCACCCACTGCCCCCCCCCCTCGCTACGCCACTGCCAGGGCCGGATCTCGGGGGGGGGGGGCAGTGGGTGCATGTGCCCCGGGCGGCAGATATCAGGGGGCGCCAATTAAAAGAAGATTTACTAAAAAAGGGTAAAATGATATGAATTTTGTATAGAAAATTTTAAGGAGGCTGCGGCAAAATTAAATTTTGCCCCCCCCCCCCTAAAAAATCTCGTAGTTCCGGCCCTGTCTTTTTCTCCTCCATAGTACAAAAAAAATCAAGGATTGTTAATTCCTTTGGGTTATTCCATGTTTTTGAGTTTTCTATAAACAACAATCGTTTTTATATACTCTTTTTCTTTCTATGATTTTTTTTTAATTGTTGTAATCCACATTTCTTCTTTTTTTCTACTTTTTATTTAATTATTATTATATCGCCCTCGGGGCATGGCGTAGAGGTTAGCGTGCTAACCTCGTATACCAAACGTCGCGGGTTCGGACCCCAGGCAGTCCGATGATTTTATTTAAGCCAATTGGATACCAAATGACTTAAATAAAAATGCCTGGACCCCTATATGTATATTTATCAATAACGGTTATCGTCTAAAGTCTTAAATGGCCTGAGTTGCCGAAAAGACTGTGTGAATGTGTGTGTGAGTGTGAGTGTGAATGAGAAAAAGTGTGAATGTTTTTTAATAAAAAAAAAAAAAAAAAAAAATTATTATATCAATAATAGTGAGTACTGAAAATTTAAAATTGAAATAAAATCCCGCCGCCGAGCCATTTCCTTTACCCCTCTCTCTCTCTCTCTCTCTCTCTGTTTCCTTTGCAAAAGCAAATGCAAAGGTAAAATAACAGCAGTGAAATTCTTGCTCTTGTTGTTGTTATTTGTATCCGAGTTTGCGTGCATTCACACTCTGACTCACACTTGTTAAGTTTATTGGAATTTATTTATTTAAATCAAAATGACTATGCCGGTAATTAAAGAAGAAATTCGAGATTATGAATATGAGGTCAACAACTATCATAATTATCCCATTCATATTGGTAACTATTTCTTTTTTTATATTTAATCTGCTTTTCATTTATAATTACAAAATCTCTATATATAATGATATAATTTTTTAATAACCTAAACGAATCAATATATAACTGTCACTCACTAACGTCAAAATTTTATTTATTTATTAGAAAATGTGATAATATTTTACAATTTGTTTTAGATCTTTGTTTATATATTTATTAATTCAATTAACTCCGAAATTAATTTTTTTTTTTTTAATTTTCATCACACATTTTATTTATAAACAGTTATTTTTATCGGATTATATATTCCATCTAAAATAAAGGCAGTTTATATTTTAAACACGCGTTTGACATTCTATGACCCTGTTTTTAAGAGAGATGTAGGCCAAACCTACTTTGAGGGTTCATTTGATCATTCCATTTATAAATAAAACTTATTATATTTTTAGTATTTTTGTGAAATGGATTGTGACAATTTTTTTTCATTTTAATGTTTATATCAATTATTGAAATTGTTCTTAGTTATAGCATTTCACACATATATATATATATATAGTAGAATTTTCTTGTTTGAAGCCACCCACGTTAAACGCTTGCTCTTAGGGGGTCCGCCTTCGTCTTCTATTACCGTTATTTATCATAATATCTCAAAGTAGGTCAATGTAGGATTATTTCAAAGTTCCTTATAAAAATACCCATACTTTCTTCTATCCTATAACAAAGTCAATTTTATCCCAGTGGAAATACATGTTTTCATGTTCTATGATTTCGAAAATATTTTTTTGAAATTTTTTTTTTTTTTTTTTAAACATTCACACTTTTTTTCATTCACACTCACACTCACACACACATTCTTCACACTGTCTTTTCGGCAGCTCAGCTATATAAGACATTTACGATATCCGTATATTTATGAATTATATATATAGGGGTCCAGGTTTTTTGAAATTATTATTTTTTTTTTTTCAAAAAACATTCACACTTTTTTCTCACTCGCCACCGCATTCACACACACACATTCACCCAGTTCTGGTAACTAGCCATATAAGGACTTTTCCAGAACTGCTATTTATTAATTTATCTATTATTGGGGTCCAGGCATTTCTATTTAAGCCATCTGGTATCCAAATGGCTTAAATAAAATCATCGGACTGCCTGGGGTCCGAACCCGCGACGTTTGCGCTACGAGGTTAGCACGCTAACCTACACCATGCCCCGAGGGCTTTTTTGAAACTAAATTATGTCTCTCTCTGCTGTTTTATTTCATTGTCATGCATGGCCCCTTTGACCAATATTTTGCTATTTCAGGGTCATTCCACGTCAGTTCAACCAGGCCATTTCACCCATAATCTCAGATTTTTATGAAACTTGGTATGTTTGTTCTATATATAGAGATAAGTAACAGCACCAAATTTCAATTTTGTATTCTCACTTAGTTTCTCATTTATGTAACTTTAAAGTTTTGATTTTTTCACTCTGCGCGGCTTGAATAATGCCAACAAAATGTGACATGGAAGAGAAAATAATTTCTCATTTGCTTATTTGACAACTAACTTTGATGAAATTTTATGTTCTTTAAACAATAAGGAATTAGAAAAATATATCACGAATCTAAGTTAATCCAAAATATAAAAAAAAATTCTATATTAAGTTGATTTTTTTTAGTTTTGAAAAACGCATACGCTACAAAAAGTCAATATTCCAAAAGGGAATGAGATATTCAAGAAATTTTTTTTTCTAAATAATCTACATGAGCCGCTTAATTCTTATAAAATAAAATGTTTGTGTATTTTGTTCCCTCTATTTCTAAAGTCCATTGGCAAAGTTTCAAATATATAGTTTTACATGTTAAAAAAGATTTCTATGGGCAAAATGAAAATATACATTTTAAAGAGCATCTAAAACAATAATTGATTTATGAATTTTAATAAAAATCATTGCAGGAAATTTTGAGAAAATTAGAAAAAACTGGAAAAGTACATCAGTAAAGAACTAGTACTTTTTGGCCGATTTTGTTCATGTTTATTTGAGTGTCCCGAGGGTACCTAACTTAAATATAAAATTTCAACCTCCTAGCTCAATCCTTTCATACTTTCAATTTAATTGATTGAATTTTCATCTGTGTTCAGTTTTAAGAAGAATACACACACAGTGTCCATTTGAAATCATGAAAGAATTGAGCTAGGAGGCTGAAATTCTTATATTTAAGTTAATTCTCCGGGACATAAAATAAGCTTTTGAACAAAATCGGCCAAAAAGTACTAGTACTTTACTGATGTACTTTTTCAGTTTTTTCCAATTTTCTCAAAATTTCCTGCAATGATTTTTATTAAAATTCATAAATCAATTATTGTTTAGATGCTCTTAAAATGTATATTTTCATTTTGCCCCTGAAATCTTTTTAACATGTAAAACTATATATTGAAACTTGCACGGACTTAGAAATAGAGGGAACAAATACACAAACATTTTATTTTACTAAATTAAAGCCCATTTCATGTAGATTATTTTGAAAAAAATTTCTTGAATATCTCATTCCCCTTTTGAGATATTATTTTTAGCGCAAAGCATGTTTGTTGTTTTTCAAAACTAAAAAAAATCAACAATATGAATTTTTTTTTATATTTTAGGATTAACTTAGATTCGTGATTTATTTTTTTTCTAATTCCTTATTGTTTAAAGAACATACCAAAAAATTTCATCAAGATTGGGTGTCAAATAAGCAAATGAGAAATTATTTTCTTCCATGCTCACATTTTGTTTGGCATTATTCAAGCCGCGCAAGGTGAAAAATCAAAACTTTAAAGTGCCGCTAATCCCGAAAACTAAGTGAGATAAAAAACTGAAATTTGGTGTTGTTACTATCTAATATATAGAACAAACATACAAGTTTCATAAAAATCTGAGATTATGGGTGAAAATTTTTTATTTTTTGGTTGATTTGACGTGGAATGACCCTTCAATCAATGGCCTACTTGCCTAGATACTCTTGATCATGATTATTTCTGGTCTAGTGCAAACACAGCTTGAATTTTTCATTTGACAATTGAATCAAATTGCAATTCTAGGTCAGCCCCTCCCAAAAAAAAAAAAAAAAAAAAAAAAAAAAAAAAAAAAAAAAAAAAAAAAAAAAAAAACAAGTTCCCAAGATTTAATATCCCTTATTCCTTTATTTCAAATGACCCAAAATGTAAAAGCGATAATACCCCCCTGGAGATTTGAGAAAAATATTTTTCTTGGAAATTTAATTTAATTTTTTAATATAAGTTATGATTTTAAAAATTAATATTTCAAATTTGATTTGTATATACAGGGTGGGTCAGAACTTCCTTATTTTAAACAATGATAAAACAAAAGTATTGGAGATATTATTTTTTTTTTTTACATAGAGGTTTTTTAAGATTGAAATAATTTTTTCTTCCTGAACTTGAAGAAATGGATTGAGGGATGTGTGGTACCAGCAAGACGGCGCCATAACTCACACGGCACGAATTTTACATGTTTTTCCTGGGCCAAACGTCTTATCTCTTAAGGTGATTTAGAGTCGCCAGATTTATCACCCTGTGATTTGTTTTTATGGAGATATCTCAAATCTTTGGAGTGGTATCAATCGTCCAAAAACCCTGGATCAACTGATGAACAATATTCGTGATGTTATCGCCAAGATCGACACGGAAATGCTGGCCAAAGTAACCAAATTCGACTTTCCCAATGTAATGAGCAGAACGGTGGCCACCTTCAAGATAATATTTTATTTGAGCTCACACTCGATAAATGGACTGATGATGGTTATATTTCATTAAAACCGAAACTGTTTCCTCAACAGATATTTCATTTCTGAGACTCACTACCTGGCTGCTGTTCCTTTATCCTCTTATTAAAATTATATCTTCAATATTTTTTGTTTTATCATTGTTTTATTATATTTTTACTTTCTCTTACATACTATATATGTAATATTGCAATCATGTCAAAAAATTCGATGTCTAGGATATTGATGGAAATACTTGTTTTATTTCCAAAAAAGTGTGTCTCTCAAAATGGTCTGTCGGGGTAAGTGTTCAAATCTATTTCGACACAAAAAATGTGGTAGATAACTAGACCCACACCAGGGCAAAAATAATCCCCTCCCCTTCTCCGCCCTTGAATGACCCCTAATAATTCTAATTTATGTGGGGATTCAACTATCCTAAGATCAGCTAGTCTCATTTATTTTTTTCTTTTCGAGAAACTGTCCAAGTCGTATAAATATTCAATTGTAGATTTGGAAGGTACTTGGATAAAATTGTCTGGATCTTGTTCCCATTCAGGATTATTTATTAAAAATGGCTACCGATTGTGCTCAGAAAAAGCAGTTTATTTTTAAGAAAAAATTTACATTTGAAACTTAGGATCAAAGTAACTTTTTGGTGTATTGTACTGTAACATATATCCATTTTTATGATTGGAAATCTGTTTTTTTTTTTTTTTCATTTTCACATCTATTATTATAGGACGTTGTTTTTGAGTATTTGAATTGAATTTTATCATATTGACTAAATACCAAAAAAGAAAATTGTTTCTCCTGTTGTCTCACATGTGATAAATTCATTGTTTTTAAAATTTTAGGCCTAATGAAGGCCCTAAATGTTGGCTGAAACTGCCCTTTCTGTGCACAATCAGTAGCCATTCTCTAATAAAAGATCCTGAATAGAAAATTTTTTTTTTTTTTTAAATTGCTGCCATCAAGAATCTGGCATTTCTATCCAAGTGAATGTCCAAATTCCACAATTGAATTATTTATTTTTGTCATTTCCCTGAATTCCTAGCCAATTAATATTTGAAATTCTCTTTGAGTTCAAGTGCTAAAATATTTAATCATAATTACCCTCATATAAAATAACTAAGGTGAAATTAATCACCTCTTGATTCATCTTAGCTTTCTAGACATATTATAATAGGGATGATTCATTAAATAATTGAGATTGAATTTTATAATTTTAAATTAATATTTCCTTTAATTTTAATATATTTGTTTTCTTATGTCCAGGAATCTCAATTTCTTCTAGAATATGAGAAATCAGATAGAATTTTTCTGGAAATCACGAGCAAACCAGCCTTTATAGAATATGTTCGTTGCAAAAATTTGATTAAGAAGATTTTCACAAAAGGATGAAATTAATGTGCGTTATATAAAAGATTATTTCTGTTATGAAAACAAATTCTCTTTATGATAAAAAAGCATTTGAATCTATCACATTGGAAGGTTCTTAATAAAGGTTTTTATATAGATTTATTCAAAATTTTGGATCATTCATTTTGTTTAATGTCAAATCCGACCCCGGTTCTAAAATATAATTAATTCTCAATTTAAGTATTTAAATGTGATATTTATATTGATGGGGAGGGACAAACAAACGCCCCTGAGATCTCGGTGTATTTATACCATTTGCATCAGGCCCGCCACCGGATCCTGGACCATCATTTGTGACATTAATTGAATTCTCATAAACCCAGCATCCAACATCAATATAAATTGCACATTTAATTAATTAAATTGTAAATTCTTTCTATCCCAGTCTGTTTGATGATTTTTGTTTATAATATCTCAGGCTCTGGCGGGCGGCGTCTCGCGATATGACCAAGAAGTTGTCTAGATAAATGTATTTTGAA
>JAKCPI010010030.1:0-10721 GCA_023213315.1 Euborellia annulipes
TCTAGGTGGTCTAGAAGTACCTTAATCAAAAAACGTCTTTTTCAGCTTTATTATAATATGTTAAATATAAAAAGTGTAATTTAATATCTAGTAATTATAAAAATAATATTAATTACTGGTTTTGTTAAAAATATCAATGGCTAAAAACCAATCTTTAAATAATTATTTATTTACA
This sequence comes from Euborellia annulipes, assembly GCA_023213315.1. Taxonomy (NCBI): domain Eukaryota; kingdom Metazoa; phylum Arthropoda; class Insecta; order Dermaptera; family Anisolabididae; genus Euborellia; species Euborellia annulipes. Next base: position 176 of record JAKCPI010010030.1, read on the forward strand.
CTTTTTACCAAAACTGAGTTTGTAGGATGAGTGGGCTAAGGTGAAATCTCAAATTATGGTAATAAAAAAAATTCTTCCGTTAGAAAATTAATCAATCCATGAGAATTCACAATATTTTTTATAATATTTTATAATTAGTTATTATTTATGCCAATCCACAAATTAACATTAAATTATTCCTAATGCTTTAATGGAAATATCTTAACCCTTCTCTCGATTTAGTAAGTTAGAGAGAGGGTGGATGCACTCAAAGTGAATTACTAAAATTAATCCACTATTAAAGGTCACTTGCATCATCAACAGGGTTGAGGGAGACTATTTTGAAATGGATTATTTATTTATATAATACAACCGAAATAATCATTATTATTTCATTTTTTTTTTATTTGAAAATTCCTATCGGGATCCCCGTTTATTTACCCGAGGTGCTTACGTGTACGGAGACACACACCTCAAACCAAACCGGCCTCTGGCCGTAGCCATCTATCGGCACCCCGTGAAGTTACATCATTTCCTATCTCTAGATCCTCCTCCTGCTCTCGTCTCTAGCTAGTGAACTAATCCTTATTTCTGGTTCCAACCGGCTCCTTTTATCCAACCTCTTCTATGCTATGGAGGATGTCCTAGTTTGAGGAGGGACTCTCTCAGCACCGGCGTGTAGCCTACTCCTTTCGAAGAATGCATCACTGAGAGGGAACCTTCTTTACGTCCCTTCCACAGGACGGGATGTCACAGCAACTCCCTCTCCTCGTAGAGTTGCCTGAGGGCTATTGTGGAAAGATCCTATATTCCAATCCAGGGCTTGCTTGAGGATTTGTTTACATTAAATAAATATTTTTATTTAATGAAAAATCCCGCATGCCAAGGATTTGAACAGGGATCTTCTTTGCAGAAGCTGACACCCTAGCTCACTACACCAGCGAGCCCTCTTATTATTTCATTAAAACTTTAATTTTAAATGACATTGACAAACGAGAGAGAGAGTTATATGTTATTTCGGATTAAAAAAAAAAAATTTCAAAGGATTCGATGTGGACATTTTTTTATAGAAATATTAATTTTTTTAAGCAAAAAAAATTAGAAGTTGGGTCCCCATGATAAAATTTGATTTTCCAAAAATTTATTCAAATTTGTGATTAAGTTAGGTCTAAATGACTTAAAAAATATAGCTTCTAATTTTTTTTTATTACATTTTAATCCCAAGAGAATTTATTATTATTATCTGGACCAATTAATTTTGTGCTTGGTAATATCTTGAATTTAACGTTAGCAACATAAATCTCAATTTAATGGATGAAAATATGATAAAAACTCATAAAAATAAATCGACATATTAAAAAATATAAATCCCCCTGAATGATCCAAGAGAGAGAGAGAGATGTGACAAGCGATGGCGATGAGCTATAACATTATTATATGACGTCATAAAGGACAAACGAAAAATCCCCTAAGCTACCATTTTTTTTATTTAAATTTAAAATTAAAGCAATGAAATTTATTAATTTTTTTTCTTGTTTTCAATAAAAATATCTCTTCAAAAGAGAGAATGTATTTAATAAAGAGAACAGACACAAAAAAAAAAAAAAAAAATTACTAAATGTCAAAAGATAACAAGAAACTTATTTAAATTTTAATTAAAGTTTTTATTTATATTAAAAATAATAACGATAAAAAATATATATAATTAATAGAAGAAAGAAGGTTGTGATATTTTTATTACGTCCGCCATTTTAGAAAAAAATGGAGAAATTTTATTTGAAGATGTTAAGGGGCTTCAAGAGGGCACATTGAATCTTTAGTCCGAAACTACTGAGGCATTTTAGAGTATTTTTTTTATGCCGTTTTTTTTTAATGATTTAAATTCGTGAGAATTTTACATAACAGAATGTTTTTTTTTTTTTTTTTTTTTAATTACGATTAATTAAAAAAATATTTTTTTATATTTGTAGAAAATGCAAAAACAACTCTATTATGAATATTGTAATTTTTTTTTTTTTTTTTAATGTTAAAATCATTAATATCCAACCTAAAGTGTTGATCAAGTCAAAAACTGTATTTAAAAATTAACAGCCAAATAGTTCAACAATCTTGCAAAAGATGGCAGGATAGTCTAATGGTCGGCATTATTAGATCACTTATAAGTCTATATTTATATTTTTATGGAGTTGGGCTTTTTAAGACCCCTAACTCTATTTTATCGGCAAAAACATGCGAACAGCTTGCCCCCTGAAGAGCCTTTATAAAAAAATTAAGTTAAAAAGAAACAGCATTCCGAAAACGGCCGGAGTATAACCAAATAGTTAAATAAAAAAAAACATCTGATCGTGTAGATAAAAAATATAAAATATCAAAGAGAATAAATAAAATGATATAAAAAAAATATTTATTTGTCATGTGGCATGATTCTCCCCTATAGTCAAAATATTAGGGGATGGGGAGGTAAATAATAATTAATCCCCTTAAATTTGAATGACAAACAAAAATCCGCTGAAGTGATTAGTGTCTGACTTTTCCAGGTACTAATCCAGATGTCATCAAAGCGAGTAGAGAATTAAAAACTACAATAAAAAATCATTTATTTTTAAAGGCTAAAAAATGTATGGGTGGAATAAAAAATAATATAAAGATGTTTATATTTTAAGATGAGTAGGAGTAGGGGTGGCCAAATATTTATGAAAGGTTCAAATGAATTTGAGAGAATATACTATCTGTATCAGCCAAAAGTATCCCATTGGCTAGAGATCTGACAAAAAAAGAAACTTTTCTATTTTGTAATTCACAAACAATTTTTTTTTTTTTTTAATTTAAATTTGTAACCGTTGGCTCTAGTTGAAACAATATGGTTTACTGTTGTAAATTAAGTTAAAATACAATACAAGGTTATTTGTTTCAATGTATTATTTATTTATTTTTATGTGTCATTTTCAGAAATAATACAAATACTGAAAAAATGTTTCATTTGGGTCTATTTATATAGTACTAAGATGGGGCTTGAAGGAGGCGAAAGTGTTCTGATATTTACTTAAAAATAATTTTTCTAATAAATAATAACAATGAAACATATGTTTTTACTTAATTTACCTCATTAATATTATTTAATTTTATTTCAGTAAATTTCGAGACCTATCGTTGAATATCAAACCTCTGAATTTTTGTTTCCCGTCATAAACGATAAAATTAAAATTAAAATGATTTCTAGGATAAAAATTCTTTGGTAATTTTCATCAATAAAATTTATGTAAGTTATTCAGTAAAAAAAAAAAAATAAATATTTTTTTGACATTTGACATGATTCCTCTCTCTGGGGTAAATAATAATTAATCCCCTTAAATTTGAATGACAAACAAACATCCCTTCTCTCTTGTGAAGTGATTAGCGTACCAGGTGCCACCAGAGGGATCAGAGATAAATAAATAAAATTAAAAAAAAAAAAAAAAAAAAAGAAGACAACTTGTCTTATTTTGTATATTCTTTACTTTTTTTTCTCTCAAACTTCTTCCTCTGTTTCCATCATCATCAGTTGGATTTTAATTTCCGTCCAATCAAAGTTTCCTAAAGTAACCTCCCCCCTTTCCTTTTCTATATATATATATATATATATATATATATATATATATATACAAAAGATAGATATATAAGTTTTGCAGTGTTGCCAAACATCGAATATTATTCAAATAGAATTCTATCAAGTATTTCTCTATTGCTCTGTCTGTCAAGACAGAATGACTTTGGAGATAAATCGAAACCAGAGAGAGAGATAAAGAAAACTAAACAAGCGCAGTTAGTACAAATCAGTACAAAAAAGTACTGGCTAATTAGACTTTTTATTGTTGGTGTTTTCTAAAATATTACGATCTTAACGCCATCTCTTAGCAATAATCAAACGAACAGCTTTAACTGCTATCCACTAACAACTTTAAAAACATTTTTTAATTAACCGATTTATATCTAATAATCGAATCTCTTACTAATTATTACCAACAATACAAAGAATTGATCGTATTGTAATTAATAATCTATCCAATCACTTAGCCCTTTTGATTTTTTCCTCATCAATCGTCTTCTTTTTTTATTAGTTTTATCGGTATAATCAAAAAGTTAAGACGATAAAATTTAAAAAAATTCTTAAAACAAAAATTGCATTCTAAGATAGTGCATAGTTAACTTTTATGTTATGTTAAAGGCTTTCTCCTGAAATTACCTTCTCCCTCTGCTCTTGTTTTTTTTTAGTTATTTATTAGATTGATAATTTTATAAACAAAATAGAGTATGTGTTTTTTTTTAATAAAGAGAGACATTAAATAGCTATTTTATTTTACGTTATGAATATAATGAGGAAATGTTTATCAATTTTTATTGTAATAACGATCTATTCATCCCGTAATGACTATATTCTATAATACTAAAAACCTTTGCTATAATGCTGTATTTGTGGTAATAGTAAATTGATAAATACATTAGATATGATAATATAACAAATTAATGTTAAAAAATTCATAATATGTAAAAACGAAAGAGAATTTGCCAAGAAATCAAGGGATCCAGATTTTAGGCAAAGTATTAAAACATGTACTTTTATTACAAGAATCATACTTTAATATATCGTATCGAGGAAATATCACAAATACTCTAAGCAAAAACGTTAACTTTTTTTTCTTTTAACATCTGTAAACTGTGTTAATTTATTTTAACACTTCCTTGCCTCAAATTGCTATTCTGTACCCAAAAACTTGCCCGATGACAATGTGAAATAAAGAAGAAAAATATTACTTAAGGGGCGAGTCTCGAAAAACCGTTATTAGCAGAGTCAGAAGATGTTTACTCTAGGCGGCAAGAGATGGCGTTAATTCTGCCCATAGGGAAACACGCATTTTAGTCCATTTCATTTGAAGGTTCCAGCAAATTAATTAAAGGCAAAAAAATTATTTATTCTTAAACACATTGATTACTAATTTAATTATTTATAAGATATTTAAAAAATTTTTTTTAATATCTTTTATTTAAAGTGATTAATCTAAAATTGTTTTTTTGAAAATCAAAAAGGGGCTTCTATAAGTTGTAGATATTTTAAAAAGCTTTAATTAAAAAAAAAAGTGAGCTCGATAGCTTCAAAATTGTCGCTCAGCACATTAACGAAATCACGTTTTTTGCCTGAATTTTGTTGTGATTATTCAATTTATTCATTTTTTTATTATAAAAAGTTTTGTTGTTGACTATATAACACCGATAATGATGAAGAAATCTCCCTTGTTATAGGTATGATTATTTTTTCTTATAGTTTTTGAAGAGGGGAGAAACATTTAAAGAGAGAGTCTTTCTCATGTCAGCAAGTCCTTAATAATCTGTCGCATTTCCCTCCGATTTTAGGACGGGGGAGAGAGACAAGGAGTCACTTGCTCACTCTCTCTCTCTCACTATTTATTAAACCCTGAGCTCTGCGTTTGAGGGCCTCGTCAGGCTTTAATAAATGAAGAACTCCACGTCATCAGAGTCAAGATGCACACGGATGATACAAACTTGATAGAAAATTAAATTAGATTAGGAAACTTTCCGTATAATTGACTCTCCCTCTCTCTCTCTTGTACTCAACTACTTTTTATCAAATAAATAACAAATATTTTTGTTTTTGTTGTGTGTGAAAATTTGTGTATTATGAATTTCAAATAATAAACATGAGGTTAAATTTGATTATTAGCCGGAGAAATAAATAATTAAGAGAGCAAAGAAGATTTAATATTTATCTACTAATTAGATTGGGACCCCAGGCAGTCCGATGATTTTATTTAAGCCAAATGGATACCAAATGGCTTAAATAAGAATGCCTGGACCCCATATATGTATATTAAATCAATAACGGTTATCGTAAATGTCTTATATGGCCTGAGTTGCCGAAAAGACAGTGTGAATGAGAAAAAAGTGTGAATGTTAAAAAAAAAAAAAAAAAAATATTGAGTTTCTTTATAAATCTCGAAAAATCAAATTAGGAAATATGATTGTACCTTTCATTATTTGTCAAATGAAAAAAAAAAATTGTTAAGAGAACAAAAAAATACTTATTTTTCTTTCAATTCCTTTAGAAGAGAGAGGCGAAAGGATTTTCCTTGAAATAATTTTGCTCTTTTACTATTTAAAGCAAAGTAAAGTAAAAAAAAAAATTGAATAAATAACGGATTAAATATAAATAAATTGAAATTGACTCCAAATCCAAATGATAATTTTATTTCCGCATTTTTAAATAGAATTATCTTTTAAACAATTTAAGAAAAAAAAAAAAAATAATAATAATAAGGATGTATTTTTATGAAAAATACAGATTTTTGAAAATATCTTAAAGTAAAAAAAAATTTTTAAATTTTGAAAAGTAAGTATCTCAGATTTAGAGTCCATTGAAATCTTTTTTTAATTATACCAAATTTTTAAATTATTCCAATAATATATTAAAATTTAAAAAATAACTTAAAAACACTAGGTTATAAGTTTATTAAAAAAATTTGCAAAATGAAAATAGTATTAAAGAAAAATCAAATTTTTTTAATAAATCTTTGAAATTTATAACCTAGGGTTTTTAAATTTTAATATATTATTGGAATAATTCAAAAATTTGGTATAGGTTTATTTAAAAAGAGTTTCAATGTCCTCTAAATAGGAGGTTCTTAAAGTGGGCCCTGGAATCTGCCAGTTAAAAACACTAGGTTTTAAGTTTAAATGATTAATACACATTTTTCTAGAAGAAAATATCAAAAATTTTTTATAAATCTTTGAAACTTAAGCCTGGTGTTTTTAAATTGGCCTATATTAAAATTTACAAAATAATTTAAAAACACTAGATAATATATTTTCAAAGATTTATTAAAAATTTTGATTTTTCTTCAATTCTTTTAGCAATCGATTTAAATAAAAAATTTCGAAAATTTATTACAATAGATCCATTCATTTTTTTTTATATCTCGTTTTTTATATATTTAATGTTTTAACTAGAGTTTGTTAGGCCTAATTTAAATTTAATTAACCCGAAAATTTTCATAATTGTGCAGCTATATTAGATAACAAAAAATTAGAACCGTTCTAAATAGCGCCAGATGCCGAAAAAGATGTAAAAAAAAAAAAATTATTAATAAATTGTTAATAACAATGAAGCTAACAATTTAACTTCACTAGAAATTGATTAGAAAGAAAAATTCGAAAATTTATTAAATACCACCACTCATTTTTTTAATATCTCGTTAAAAGGACATGGTAATATTTTTTTTTATATTCCCTCTCTTTTTTGCCTGGTTAAAAAGAAAGATCCCCCATAAAAGATGCCATCATCTCTTTCTTTTCTTCTTTCCTTTAGCCCAATATATATTCTTGACAGTATTTTATTATAATATTATATAAAATATTTTTTATCCCCACCAGCAGCAGCATCACCCTTTTTCTTCTTATTCAACGTCTCTCTCTCTCTTTCTTTAATAAATTAAATTATCTTTGATCGTTTCATTTCACATTCCGACCGCACAGTAGGGAAATATATTTCCTTCTTTTTTTTGGAGAACCGGGGGTATAAATTAGGAAAATAAAAAAAATAAAACATGGGCGGCTGATTAGCTTACTTTCGGATGATGATGATGATTTGGTGAGAACAAGAAAGGGCAGGGAGGCAGGTAGGTAACAGGTAGCTCGCCTAGCTTGCTTCTTTTTTGACTGCCCTAAATTTAATTTTTTTTTTATGATGAATGCTTTTGGGTGTTCCCCTCCGGATCAAGAATAGAAGCTTAATGATCAATGTAGATTAAATTATTATTATTCTAGCCCTCTATAATTTGATAGATGAGAGCGAAAGAGAGAGATAAAAAATATTTATTATGATTAATAATACAAATTTTAATAGGACCAGTTTTTTTTTCTATTCATAATAATCAATGAAAAGAATTTTTTTAACTAACTTATTTTTTTTTACTTCTAATAATATAACCCTACCATTAAGATGGAAATATTTGATCAACTTTTGGTAAAATTCAAGCTATGAAATGCCAGTTTATTGATACAATTCTATCTTTACTATTAAAGAAAATTTTAATCGAACTTAGCCACCTGAAAAAAATTTCTTAATTTCTTTCATTATAGGATTGTTCGTTTCATTTGCCATGGTAAAAAGTGCAAAGCTGTCAAGACACGCTATCTAGGTGCAAACGTTAGCAAATTGCTAGAACATAAAGTGCAACTTTTGCTATCTGTTCGATTGAATCATTAACTTGCAAAATGAAAAATTCTTAATAAAATTCTTAATTACCTAACCTAACCTTAAGTTGTTATTTTTGTTTTGGATTGTTTCAAATATTTTTATAACGTTGATCTTTAATAAATAAAAATATTAATAATAATAATAAAAATTAATTAAAAAAAATGAAAATTAAACCTAAAACTTACTTATCTTTTTTATTTTAGATATTATTCTAATCGAACTGGATTGAGAGAAAATGGCGACAAAAGGTGATCAACTACTAAAGCTTTGGCGCTGAGATCGGCCTGCACAACTCACACCAGCTATTCGATTGGGACAAATTATGCAACAAAATCTCAAATCAAAATTTTCTGCCTCGGCCCAAGTTCCAAATGAACAGAATGCAAGTTTTGCTAATGTGCACCTAGCGTGTAAAAAAGAAACGAACAGAATGCAGTGGAAAATATGTAAATTATACTGCAATGGCAAGCGAAAGGAACAAACCTTATATTTTAAATCTATGATTTTCCGACGGACTATATTAGAAAAATAATAATTAATTAATATCTCAGCTTGCCCTAGTACTAGGCCACAGTTTATTAGAAAGATAAATTCGTCATCGGGAGTAATTATCAATCTTAACGGATTTGAAAGAATTTTTCGGTGCTGAGGAGTGGCGCTCTTGGTGGACATTATGAGTAAATTTCTCCACTTTTTCACAAATAATAAATAACAATATAAAATATAGATGGTCATTAAGACAATACATATAAATAATTTTAATTTAGTTGGTCAAAAAGTATGTTCCGCCGGGAATTGAACCACAGATCTGCCGATAATAATTTTAATAATTAATAAATAAAAGTTATCTATTATTGAGCAATACAAGATAACCTATAATTTTTAATTAAATTAAATTTTTCTCTTTTAAAAGAATTATTATTATTATTAAATTTTCTTTTTCAAAAAAAAAAAAAAAAAAAGAGAGAGAGAAAGGAAAAGCGAGAGATGATGGAATCCATTTACGGAGTTATCTGTCATTGAGGATTAAATTTCATAACTTGTTTGGCCGAGATATACACTTTTTTATTTAATTGTTGACGCCATTTTACGATTAAAAAAAGTTTTTATCTGTTCTTCTTTTTCTTTTCTCTAGTGTTTTTTTTTTTTTTTTTTTTTTTTTTTTTTTTTTTTTTTTACTTTAATATATAGACTATAATACTTTGAATTAGGAGAGACCAAAAAAAAAAAATATGGTACTTTTTCATTAGTTGAAGAAAAATAATAATAAACTATTGCCATAGTTCAAACTTTTTTGAAATATTTTTCTTTCTTGCTGTTTTTTTTTTTTTTTTAATGAAATTTTATATTAATGATTTTAATAATTCTTTTTATTTTTTAATAAAATTTTTTTTGAGATTTGGTTGTTTTCTATTATTATTAAAGCTAGGACATGAAATAATTAATAAAATATGATAGAAATTTGATGTATTATAGGGAAAAAATTCCTAAGAAATCCTAACAAAATTTGGAGTGAATCTGTCCGAAGAGGGCTGTTTTTTTGAAATACAGTAGAACCTCGCGTAGCGAGCACCCTCATAACGAGTAATTCGCATAATGAGCAAAACAAATTGTAAAAGAGCGAGGTTTCGCATAACAAGTGGCGGAAAGAGGGGAAGTCCCATATTATGCGCATGTTAGTTTGTCAGGGAGAGCTCTATGAAGATAATGTTTTTGTTTCGCATAACGAGGTGTTTCACTTTTACGAGAGTGTGGAATTAAATCATGCGCGGTTCCACTGTATAAGGTTTTTTTCTGAATTCCCCAAATCTTTTGTAAATTAAGTAGCAATTAAGACATTTGCCACAACCCTTTGCCCTTTTAATATCTACCAGGGGAGGAGAAATTATACGTTCTTGAACCCCCTGTTATAAATTTCTAAGTAGTCTACGTTTATGTTTAATCTTTTCACTAATTAGGCTCAACTTTTAGTTATAAATCAATTTGATTTCTCAGGACGACAAGCGAACCATTGACTTATAGAAAATCTACCTCTGAACTAGGAGAGAGGAACAAAACGTCCCTTTAAAATTAGATCATATTAAAATATACTTAACTTCTCTGACACTTCTTAAAACAACTTTCAAATAAGTTTTTATTTTTTTTTTTTTAGTATAAGATGATAATTTTTTTTTTCTTTGTAAACCTTCAATTGGATTGAGATTCCTTACTTTTTATTCCCAATTCGGAAAGGAAAAGGAGGTTTAAGTGCCTAGCAAAAGTTTGACGTGGCGCTGACTAGTCAGTTGTGTGTTGGATAGGGGATGGAGGCCGTCGGAG
>JAKCPI010010031.1:0-20025 GCA_023213315.1 Euborellia annulipes
TTGTGAAAGGGACGATAATTACTTTGTTAGGGTTGACATTTAGTCCTCCCTTTTGGCACCATCTATGGGTTAGTTTGAGGGCATTTTGCATGAGTTCGCACAATGTGCTTTCATGTTTTCCTCTTATTGTTATTGCAAGGTCATCTGCATAGCCTATCGTTTCATATCCATTCTGTGTCAGAATTTCTAGGAGTTCGTCCACGACCAAGGACCACAGCAGTGGTGACAGTGTCCCACCTTGTGGGCATCCCCTAGCTGTCCTTATTGTCTTGGATTCGCTTCCTATTTTTGCTGTTACCTTTCGGCTTTCTAGCATATGTTTTATCCATTTCGTGGTAGAGATATCTATCTCTCTTTTTATTAAAGCACTTTCTATAGTCTCATAGGAGGTGTTGTCAAAAGCTCCCTCTATATCTAAGAAGCTACATAAGGCTGTTTCTTTATTGTTGACTGACTCTTCAATCCATTGTGTAAGATTGTGAAGAGCTGTCACTGTGGATTTGCCTGTTTGATAGGCGTGTTGTTTTTTGTGCAGCGGTCTTTTTGTCAAAATCTCGCTTCTTATATAGTAGTCTAAGATCTTTTCCATAGTTTTAAGTAGGAAAGAGGTCAGACTAATTGGTCTATAGGATTTCGGGAGCGTGTTTGATCGCTTTCCCGCCATAGGGATAAAGATTACGTTTACATCCCTCCATCCCTTAGGGATGTAACCTAGGGCATAACTTGTCCTAAATATTTTCATTAAGGGATTTAGTATTTCTTCCAAACCCTGCTGAAGAAGGGCAGGATATATACCATCCCTTCCCGGAGCTTTGTAGGACTCAAAGGATTTTATTGCCCATCTTATTTTGTTTGGGGTGAAGATTTTTGATCCTCTGCCCATTATTCTTTTAGTAGGAGGAGGAGTTTCTATAGTCTCCTCCTCCATACTGTTGGGTTCTACACTAGTAGAGTCTAGGAAGTGGGTTTCTAGCAGTACCTTTAGTGTTTCCACTCGGTCCTTTGTATAGCTCCCATCTTTTTCTAACAGTCCTATGCTGTTTGTATGGTCTTTTGCCAAAACCTTTTGTAATCTTGCTGCTGTGGGCATGGCATTTATGCCCTCGCAGAATATTCGCCAAGATCTTCTCTTTGATCTTCTTATCTCTGTATTGTACTCAGTAAGGATTTTTTTATATTCATCCCATTCCTGAGTCCTTTTGGCTTTATTGTAGAGCTTTCTGACCTTAGCTCTTAGTTTTTCAAGTTTCCCGTTCCACCAGGCCACGTCTCTTTCTGCCTTTCTTAGTTTTAACGGAGAACTTTGTTTGTAAGCTTTGAGTATTGCATCTTCCAGGGTTCTGGCACTAGAGTCTAGGTCATATGTGCTACCTATATACTCGTTTACTCCCATGATCTCATTATTCAAGTGGAATCTATAAAGACTCCAGTTTGTGAGTCTGGGATTTCTGTACCTTACTTCTTGGGTGCAATCTGCCTCTAGGTTAAAGAGTATTTGTTTATGGTCAGACATTGAGACCTTCGTCTGAAACCCGCCAGTTGGTGATTTTGTCACTGATGGCTGGACTTGCCAGGGTTACGTCTAAAACCTCTTGGCGATTTATTGTTACAAAAGTAGGTTTGTTGCCCCTATTTATTATATCTATTGAGTTGGAAAGTAAATAGTCAAATAAGAACTCACCTCTTTTATTGGTATCGCTGCTTCCCCATATTATGTGGTGCGCATTCGCGTCGCAGCCTATGATGAATTTCTTGTTGTTCCTTTTACAGAAGTCAACAAGTTTTTCCAGTTCAACTGGGGGAGGCTTTTCTTCCTCTCCGGGAAAGTATGCCGACGCTATAATTGCCTCTTGCATACCCCCTTTTGTAGGGATTTCTATGCTTACAGCTACCAGATCCCTTGTGATAAATTCTGAAATGGAAAGAGCGTTGATGTCTTTATGAACGAGCATTGCTGCTCTAGGCTTTTCACATTTATCATTATAAATTAACTTACATGAGTGTGGAAGACCTCTAATTTTTCTGTTATTCACCCATGGTTCTTGTATGAGGGCTATGGCAATTTTGTCCTATGTGAATCTTTTGCTCAATACACTCGATGCTGCGATCGAGTGATGAAGATTCACTTGTATGAATCCCAGGTTCTTGGGCTTCATTTTTGGAACCTAGTTTTAGGTATCGCCCCCCTGCTCGAGTCCACACTGGAGGAGGATTTTGACGTCCCGGCCTCCAGCGCCGGTCCTGCGAACAGGCGGGTTCTACCCTTTTTCCTTCTTTGTGACTTTAGGTCGATAGAGGGGAGTTTCACCCCACCTACCTGGTCTGCCCCTCTTTTTTCTGAGCCCTTTCTGGAACCTGTTGCGGGATGTTGTTGGTCCCTTGATAGAGGAACCTTTGAGAGATCAGAGGTTGTGGGTTTTTGTGGAGTGGTTGGACCAGTGACTTCATCAGTCTCCATTGTCTCCTCTCCCTTTTTACTTTCTCTTTGTGGAGTTTTGGTCCTTATGCAAACGGAACCATATTTATACTCCACTCTTTCGCCCATATCCTTGAGCTTCTGTACTAAGCAGAAGTCAATGGCTAGGGTTAACATGGTGTAGGTGTCAACCTCTTTTCTCCTGAGGACTTTCCACCCCCTTGCGGGTAGCCCTGTATTTTGGTTTTCAATAAACCTGAGGATTCTTTCATTTGGTTCCTCTTTGCTATTTGGGAAGTAGGCAGTTGCGACTTGTGTTCGAGGAATTCTGTCTTCCTCTAACGCCACTAAATCTGCGCCCTCCCATAGTTTGATGCCTTTTGCAGCCTCTTTCAGCCATTTCGCGGTTGGCTCATCTTTACAAATGATAAGCAACCACCCAGGCCTGAGGCTGCATCCAGCGAATTTAGGTTTTATTTTGTTGTCGGGGTGCAGTACCATGTTCAGGATTTCATCCTGAACGGACTTTAATTGATCCGTTGTCAGGATGTCCTCCGGAAACCTGCCGCTTGCTACCCCTATTTTTATAAAAGCTGTCGCTTCTTTATGTATGGGCCTTGAGCTCCCACTTTGTGCGACATCTTCAGTTTTCGCCCGTTTTCCTTGCGGATCCGGTGGTGTAATTTGTTCCGGTCTAAGCCTCTTTTTTGAGACAGGCGCCGGTCCAATTGGTTATAAGGCTAGAATTCTAGCTTCTTCGGGATTATGGCCTTTATTTATTAGCCATTTGAAGCGTCTTTTCGCAGCTCCACTTAGACGCCTTTTCATTAGGGAGGTTTTTCCCATAGCTTTTTCTATCTCCTCAACTTGAGGTGAGCTAGGAGGACTTGCTAGCAAGCTCTCCTCCTGCAACTCAACTTCATTTTCAGGCCGTTTGTCTGCCTGTTTTGGTGCACTTGGAGGGGCACCTCCCTCTTGATTTATATTACTTAGAGACTCCATACAGTTCCCACGAGTAGCTAGGGAAATATCGGTCACTTGCAGCAGAGCCCCGCATGCCACAAGAAGGCTAATTTAAACTGGAGGTCGCCTGGTATCCAGAGTTCGCATACTAGCGACTAAGCTCCCCCTTAGCCACGCAGCCCTCGGCGTATGCTGTTCCACCTTGGCTTGGGGGTGCCCTTTTTTTTACCGCCCGCCGCCCCGTGCGCCGATTACTTCGCCGCTCCGGCGCGGCCGGCAGTTAAGCCCCCTCACCACGACAAGGTAAGGGCACCAGTAGAGGGGGTAGGCAGGGTCATACACGGGGAAGGGCCGATGGAGATAAATCCCTGGGCACTACCCAACTTCATTCATAAAATCCTAATAGAAAATTGAGTAGGGTGAATAATATCCACCAGGCTGCCCTTATCTTCATCACCTAATAGAAAATTATTTTCACTAGAGTGCTAGATCTCTAAGAGATAGATTCTTAAACAATTTTTTTTTTTTTTTGCAGGTTTGTGTCCTCCAGTGCAATAGTGTTCTTTGTTCAGTGCTCAGTGTGTTCAGTGTTAAGTGTTCAACTAGTGCAATCAACAGGATCAGCTCTACGAGTGCAGGGAGAGCTTCGATGGATCAGCTCTACGAGTGCCAAGCAAGGAGCTTCAAGCGACCGTCAACCCCTCAGGAGGTGAATATTTTATTCTCTAGACATACACACATAAAATATATATATATGATCTGATTCTAATTTCATTTTTTTCTTTTTTGTTACAGATTCCTGAGGGTCAACAGAAAAAAGGTATTTCATGCATGGTGCAAGAGTATTAAAGGGGGTAGATTAGATTAGCTTATTAGGATGTTCTTTATTTCAGCTGACTCCAAATAGTGAAGAGCCTTTTCCGCAGCGAGCTTTCTTCATCATCATCATGCTGCCCAGGACTTAAGGTTTGATTGCTAAACGAATACAAATTTAATTGTATTCACTTTTCGATATTTATAATTTAAAAAATTTATTTTTCACCTTAAATGTAGTTTAAAGATTTAAATATAGAAGGGTGGAGGGTGCACCATGCCAACGAGAGGGATTTTGGTTTTTGAACTTGAAGCTACTCCTCGTGTAGTGAAATAAACGAGAATACTTTCATTTTAGGCCTCTCTGTTGGATATTCGTTGTTGTTAGTTTCAGGTGCCCACTCTAACTCTCTCGTTTTGTTAGGATGCCTTGATTTGTTTCTTTAATTTAGGATCCAAACGGAGAGCTAAAATGAAAGATATTCCCGTTGATTTCTTCCATGAACGGTTCATAAGAAGATACGGTCAGATCTGATTGAAATATCGAAGCCCAGGTTCTCAAGTGTTCTTGTGTTGTGCGAAAAGACGTCTTTTGTTAACGCATTTGGGAGTCTGATTGTTTTTGTATCTTTGAGGGTGGGTTTGAAGTGGCTCTATGAGTAAACCGAGTCAGGGAAGGGTTGCCATTTCTCCAGGAATAGCCTGGAGGGTCAAAATTGCAATCCTTGAGGCTAGGAACCCGAGGGCTCCACCGATCTGATGGTGGAGACGGGGTTACAAATACTCTCTCTATTGTATTCGTATTTTGTGTTAGGCTAGGTAGGATCTCTTCCTGTTAGCCCCCACACTCGCTTACTCGTAATCCAAAAAATCACGCTCATTCTCACTGATATGATTTCTTCAGACTCCCGGTTTACGGAATTTTATATATATATTTATTGATCAAAAATATATATATATATAATTTGTATTCGGCAAGCAAGGGATAATTAATTAAAAGCTTCTTGCTGTTCTTTTTTTATTATTTTCATTTACTACTTACTTTTTTTGTTGTAGTGAATGAAAATAACTTTTTTTAGTGTTTATTTTTTATTTAGTGTTTATGTTAACGTGAAAAAGTGAGAGAAGAGAAAAAACTTTCAATATTTTTTGAGAAATTAAAAAGGTAAACATAAATAAATTAGAATATTAATTCAAAATTCTTATAAATTAACTGATTACAATTAAGACTAATTGAAATTTTTTTTTTCCAGGTCAGGAATTATAACATGTTTAATAACACAATTGACTCATTTAAATATTTTCCATAAGTAAATAATTATTATCGGAAAACTAAAAGAGAGAACTTTTTTGGTGTTTACTTTTCATTAGTGAATATTTGTGTGAGAGAAGAGAAAAAATCTCTCAAATGAAAGGTAAATATTAATTAATAGTACACTAACTTTAAGAAGAAAACTAAACCATCTCAGATTCGCTGATGACAAACGCCAAGGGAAGCAAACCTCATGATTGAGTTTCTTAATAAAGAGGGGAAACCGACAGGCCTCGCAATCATTGACAAGACAAGATCATGCGAGACGCTTTCGCCTGCAAAGATCCTATTCTCATCGATAGCAACCCTTTAGAAGAGGTCAACGAATTTGTATACCTGGGAAGGCTCATAACCGCGGCCAATGAATTGACACCAGAATTAGCAAGTTCTCGAGGTACTCGAATCAACGAGAGACCAAAAATTAATCGGCGAAGGACCGTCGAGCGTGGAATGACCATTGGGACCCGCGTGCACCAAATCGCCGCACAGAAGAACGGGTCGACTAAGTAACATTAACTTAATATTCTCATAATTAACTGATTAGAGTCAGTACTAATTAAATTTTTTTTTTTTAGGACGATCGATTCATTTTCATAAATAAATAATAATATTTATCTAAAAGAGCGAAAGATGTGCTTGTTATACATCAGACTTCTTTATAAATATATAAAAAGCAAGTCAAAATTTTCCAAATTTATGCTCTTATTCTGTAATGGAATGTTTCCTTATCGACCTTAGAGGAGCAATTGCTGGAAGGTAATTTTTTTAATTTTATAAAATTAATATATTATACATTTAAATAATTTCGATTGAATATTTATTAGTTAGAATAAAACTCTATAGAAGGAACCGGAGAATAAAACCAGCAGCTAATGGACGTCTCGCACTTCAATTTAATTTGTAAATATTTCGACCCGCATCACGCCTGGTCATCATCAGTACAAAAAAAATGCCCGTGTCAAATGTTAAAAATATTTTCTTAGAAATTTAGAGAAGCGGGGGACTAATGCCAGCACGAGCGAACGTTGCTGGTTTTATTCTCCGGTTCCTTCTAAAAATATATATATATATATATATATATATATGATCCAGCAAAAGTTCTAATCGTAGAATAAAATTCTTTTCAGATAAATGATCTTCTAAAATATAGAAAATATGAATGAACTATCAGAAAATTTATAATTTCGATCCTCAAGCCAAAAACCGTCCAGAAGAAAATTATTATATATTTGCCACTCACTCATACATTTTGCAATTTATTCCCTGTGATAAAATTAAAACAAGAGAATTCTTAATTGGTGTTGGTGAATTTGATTTACTCAGAAGAAAAGAAAAATGCTAGAGCAGGATTTAATCCAAGTAAAAATTCTAACATAATTTGGATCCAAAAATTGATATTGATCCATTTGTGTCTGTAACTGGAGGGTGAGATTATCTCCCACCTTCAAATCCAGATGAGAACACGAACGAACTAATTTCAGTTCCTTAATCTGCAGCTTGTCCTGCTTAGCCATTTGCCTCCTCATTCAAGAAACTTTTCTATAAATCATTTGGACATCAGTTACTAATATTAAAATACTGGTAGATCGAAGAATGCCCTAGAATATGTTTCTTTTTATTTTCCACCATTTTGAAGATACATTGAAAAATAATTTTATTTTATTTTTATTTATTTTTTAAACATTTACACTTTTTCTCATTCACACACACACTCACACACACATTCACACAGTCTTTTCGGCAACTCAGGCCATTTAAGACTTTGACGATGACCGTTGTAAGTAATATATATATTGTGGGTTCAGGCATTTCTATTTAAGCCATCTGGTATCCAAATGGCTTAAATAAAATCATCGGACTGCCTGGGTCCGAACCCGCACGTCGCGACGTTTGGTATAGGAGGTAGGCAATTTTATTTTCAAATGACCACAAACTGCTAAAGTAAAGGCCATTTACTCATCGAAGGGCTTTAAAAGAAGATTGGGATAATTTTTTTTGGGGGGCATGGAAGGAACCTCTACGTGGTGCATCCTAGTAATGTGTTCTTATCTAAAAGATACGGCTAATTCTTCCAAACAACAACAAATGACTTCAAACAGAATTGTAAAAAGATGAAATTATAAAACAGCCCAATAAAAAAAATCTGGTGTGACTGGCGCACAGCACACAACTTTCTCTTACCTTCGGTAATCGAAAGTTGTGTACTGTGCTTGTCACACCAGATTTTTTGTGTCGACATGTATTTAGTTTCCGACAGTAGGGTACAATTGAATTCAAGATGTAAAATTTATAAGCATGGGAAAATATTTATATTTTGTTACCATGGCAACCATTTCTCCTATCTTTCCTATGAAGCACAAGAGTAAAGTGGTCTTCAGAAGATTTCAATCACAAAATAAGAATATACATTTTAAAGAGAATCTAAAAACTAATTGATTTTTGAATTTTAAAAAAAATCGTTGGAGCAAATTTAGAGAAAATCGAAAAAAACTGAAAAAGTGCATCAGTAAAGTACTAGTACTCTTTGGCCAATTTTGTTCAAAAGCTTCGTGTCACGTCCCAGGGGGTGCCTAACTTAAATATAAAATTTCAACCTCCTAGCACTTTTCGTTCTTGAGATATTTTGTTCACAGACACACAGACAGACCATGTCGCGAAAACCACTTTTTTGGAATATAGACCTATATTACATATATACATAGGTAAGAGAAAGTAAAAATTGTATATTATAAGTAGGGCTCGGATTTTGTATATAATGCATGTTTTTTTTCTTATTCGCTATCCTTCGAATTTTTTTTATCTCGCCGTTTTAGGGTATCAGGACTCACTGAGAGAAATCTTATTTTGCATATAAATGCATCCATTTGAATAAAATCGGCCATAGAGAGTACTAGTACTTTACTGATGTACTTTTTCAATTTTTTTCAAATCCTCTAACGATTTTGATTAAAATTCAAAAATCACTTATTTTTCCTTTAAAATGTATATTCTCATTTTGCTCTCAAAATTGTTTGAAACACCCTGTACTTTTGTACTTCATAGGAAAGATAGGAGAAATGATTGCCATGGTAACAAAATATAAATATTTTCCTATGTTTATAAATTTTACAAATATCGGCGAAAACTAAATATATGTGGACACAAAAAATCTGGTGTGACAAGCACAGTACACAACTTTCTCTTGCCGAAGAGTAAGAGAAAGTTGTGTGGTGTGCGACCAGTCACACCAAATTTTTTCACTTAGTTTTCTCTTTGTCATCGATTTTTGGAAATGTTGCTAGAACAAAAGATTTTCAACGATTCCCTATATATAATGTATTGTATGTAGTGTAGTTCTATTGAACAACCAAGATCTAAGGCAGTCTGATGAAAATTTATTTAAATAAATTGGATACCAATTCGATAATTTGAATCATATTTTACTTTATAGTCTAATATATATCTTTTAAAGATTATTTGGCCCAAGGAAGTCTGATTCACAGCGACGTAGCTAGCAAAAAAAAAGGGGTGGAGGGGGGAGTTGGCAAAATAAGGTTTATTTAACTGAAATTAACTTATCTTAAATTTTTTTTTTTTTTTTTTTTCTTTATTTTCATTTTATAAAGTCAAAAATGCGAATTTTTACATAAAATCGTACTTTTTAAAATTTCAACCTCTCTGATAAACGCAATCCAATTTAGCCAAAACTTTACATTTTCGTTTTGGCAACAGTGGCGTCATTTCAACTTTTTCTTGGGGGGGGCAAACATTTTTTTTTCTTAAAATTTACTTACATAATGGGTACTCAAATTTGGCCAAAACATATTTAATTTAAGTAGTGAGGATATCCAGGCAGCCAGAAACACAATAAACAAAATTAAATTTGTCTTTATTTCATATATTTGTCTACGTTTCGGCCTTCATCAGGACAAATGTTGTTTGCCTCGAGCTTATAGAGGCTCTTGGCAACTTCTGACAATGTGTTTGGGTGAACATTCGTCGGATGGCATGACTTCTGGTTCGATAGTGTCATGCCATCCGACGAATGTTCACTCAAACACATTGTCAGGAGTTGCCAAGAGCCTCTATAAGCTCGAGGCAAACAACATTTGTCCTGATGAAGGCCCGGAATATCGGCCGAAACGTAGACAAATATATGAAATAAAGACAAATTTAATTTTCTTTATTGTGTTTCTGGCTGCCTGGATATCCTCACTACTCAATATATATTCAGCCACTCCTCCTGGAATTAACCATTACATATTTAATTTAATTAATTGTTTAATTTTGTACAGTTTGTATACTCGTAGATGTATTTTGGAGTATTCTATTTAGAATAATATAAAATTTTATAAAAATCAGAGCCCTTGGGGGGGGGCAAATGCCCCCCCCCCCCCAAATGACGCCACTGTTTGGCAACTTAGGGGGTTAAGCAAAAGGAAATGACAACAATTTATATTTTACATAATAAAATAATATATAAATATTATAAATATATAAAGCCATTAAACCGGTGTCAGATGTGTGAACGCACCAATCAGGCCTCAGCGATGCCTCAGGGACAGCGCTGATTGGCGAAATTCAGAGAGGGCGGGGCGGAGTCGGAGAGGCAAATTCAAAATTTTTAACTACTAAACGCGTACGAGACGCCGCCCGCCAGGGCTAAGTTGATTATGGCGCGGCGAAGCCGCGCCATAATCAACTTGTATAAATATAATTACCTTGTTAATAAATTATATAAAATATCACATAAAGGTTTTAGGTGCAAAATTCTTCAGTTTTAGTCGAAATTTTTCCGCAATATGAGAATAAGGTTTATCTAATTGACTAGGCGAGACTGGGATATGTACCATCCTTTTTAAACGAGGAGAGAGGATTACTAAGTTTTGTATTAGTCCGAAGGCAGAAGATGAAACCCAATACAAGCAGAGGCACTGTAAAATAAAAGATTTTTTATTTTATTTTTTTTAAATTTGTTTGTAATAAAAAACCAGCCTGTTTAAAAGCTTGCTGAGAATCATGGTGGTCCGAAAATTCAATTTTTGAGTTAAGCCTACGAAACGTTGTTAAAACGTCTTCTCTTTTGAATGTCAAAGTGGCGAAAATATATTTCCATTCTTTGCTATTGATTCTGGCCTTTTGATTTGTTGCCCGGGTGTTTAAATGTATGTTTATAAAACTTTCAAACGCCTTTTCTCGAATTGTTGAATTTCGGACTTTCGCCACTATGACTCTCAGCAGGCGATATATCGTTGTTGATATTGAGATCTGTATTAAAAATAGTTACCGAAGGCACAGATGCAGCAACTGGAATCATTAAAACAGACACTGTACGAAAAATATTTGTAAAGACTCTCTGGAACTTAGTAGGCTCTCGTATTCTACTTAAATAATTAAGCTGAAATAATAGAAACATTGTCATCATTGTCAAATAAAAGTCGTGAAAAAGAAAAATAATCATCTATAAAAATATAATACTAAAATACGTTAACATACCTCAATAATCATGAGATTGAGAAGGCCAAAAGCAAAGGGTAGAATGAGAGATTCGTCTGGAATCATAAGATTGGGAAACCATCCAATTCCTCCTATACTAAATTCATTAGTCGTGATTATATTTTCTGAAAAAACAAAAAAAAACATTAATAATAATAAATAATTTTAAATAAGAGTAATGTTACCTAAATCTGTAGCATATACCATTTTTCTTAAACCAAAGGATAAACAGACCCAAATGGGAATTTGAAACCATAATAAAAGAGTTGCCTTCAGAGGATGGCAATTTTCTCTTTCAATTAATAATTTCCATTGTTTTTTAACCTAGAATAAAGTATTATATAATAAAATTAAAGAGGTTTGGGCAGCTGAAAACAAAAATCCGAATAATATATTATAATTATAATAATTTATATATATACTGTATACAAATATATAGAGATTATTGTTATAAGGAAGGTGTATGCTTGTTTCTTGGCAATGAGAAAAATAACTTTTAGAGTGTTTTCTCCGAATATTTCGAAGGCATTTATTAGCACTTATTGACGCCTTATTGCTCGAGACAGCTGGTTGTAATGCATAGACCTGCCAATCTAACATTTCGCTCCGAAATTATAACTTGTATGTGGTATTATTAGAGTGAGCCGCTGATGAAGAAGTGCTAATAAATGCCTTCGAAATATTCGGAGAAAACACTCTAAAAGTTATTTTTCTCATTGCCAAGAAACAAGCATACACCTTCCTTATTTAAACAACTTGGCACGCCACATCCTCTCGCAGATTATTGTATATATCTACAAATAAAATGATGTCCAAGTTGACCATCCAAGCGGATAATTTTAATCTCCGAATATTATATATATTTTATATTATGATAAGTAAAAGTAAAATAGGATTTGAGAAATTACCGATCTTCGAAAAATAATTTGTGCACGTTTTTCATCCCATTTAAATGTTTTAACACCAAATGCCATTTCTTTCTTGATCTGAGGTAACAAATTTTTTAATTCCAATTGTGTATTTTCATATTTTGCCAAAATATAATTCTGAAATAGAGAAAATTAATTGTAATATACCATATTTCCAAAGTCAAAAAGTTGAATATAAATATATAAATTACTAAGGAATAACACTACATTAAATGAAACCATCAAAGCTAGTAGACAGGAAGAGGGGTTAAATAACATTTCCTAAACAGTGATTCACATTTAAAAGTTAGCAGGCCCTATTGCTTGGTAAAGTGGGCGCTACAAGTGCCTGATCTGCTCGAAAGTGGAACTTTAAATATGAGCTTAGGCAACCAAAATATTTAGCTTTCTGAAGTGTTATCTTAAAAGTAGCTTTTACCCTTCAGTTGCATTAAAAAAATACCATTTATTTATTTTAAAATTATATGTTTGGTGACTAAGCTCATAGCTCCACTCTCCAGCAGATCAGGCACTTGTGGCGCCCACTGTACAAAATTAACGGCGAACTTGTTTTATGTGTAACTGTTTATACTTTAACTTTCATTGCATTATTTAATTAATAAATATATCCTCTTCCTCGGTAGCGTCGAAATCATATTTATGTTCGGTATATTATTCACTATCAGTTTATAATAAGAGGCCACAACTTGTCAACTTTTTTTGAGACATTAAATAGTCGACATTGAAATTGTTAGTCCAGCATTCTGGTTGTCAAGCTAAGCTCTCTCGTTCTCCTCCATAGCTGCCAGAAATTTTTTCACCAAAATATGATGCCGGTCCTCTTCTTTAAGGTCAATGACGGCCGAATCAGACTTTTTAAACCATCTTTAAACTTCTTTTGACTGATTGTTCCTTTGCCACAAAGCTGGTTAAGATCACGAAATGACTGCACAGCTTCCCATCCAGCTTTTCCATGTGTTAAAAGTATAATAGCCCGAACGTGAATAAGATTTTTGAGTTTCGTTCTTATCTATTAAAAGAAAAGGATGTGTTTATTAATTAAAAGTATTGCAAGGAAAATATTTATTTGAAATTCCTATCGGGATCCCCGTTTATTTACTCAAGGTGCTTTCGTGCACGAAGAACACACCTCAAACCCAACCGGCTCTGGCCGTAGCCATCTACCGGCACCCCGTGAAGTTACATCATTTCCTATCTCTAACTCCTCCTCCTGCTTTCGCCTCTAGCTAGTGAACTAATCCTTATTTCTGGTTCCAACCGGCTCCTTATATCCAACCTCTTCTATGCTATGGAGGATGTCCTAGTTGAGGAGGGACTCCCTCAGCACCGGCGTGTAGCCTACTCCTTTCGAAGAAGGAAAATAAAATATACACTTATTTTACACGACTAAGCTCAGGAGATCGCGCAATGTTAACTAATACTCCTACAGAGAAGGGTCCTTTTTGTATTTTAATTTGCCCTCTCGGCCTGGGTATATATTGTAAATTTATTTTTTATTATGTTGTACCGGGGGACGATCAAGAAGCGTTCTTAGACCTATTCTCCGAATCTTCAAACACAGACAAGTAACCAATCCGTGTCACATTACATAGCCAGTGAAGTTGCCTTCTTCAGTAGTTGCTTGTAGCTGGAAATCGTAGATGAAGATAGGAGAAAAAAACCAGCTTCCGGAAGTTGCCTTCTCTCCAAGATGTTAGTCTGATCTTCACGATGTTAGAGCTCTGTATTGTACCAATATTGCGTACAGGAATGAAGATCTCACTGAGAAATTTCCTTTCAAAAGTCAGGAGCCTACTATTTTAACTTAATACTCTAGGTCTGGCAGGTAAAGAGAACTATTTGAATTAGGGTTTTATAAAGAAGAAGTTTGCAGTCCACAGATAAATAATAAGCGGCTCATCCCATAGAAGTGGTTACCAGGCGTGCTATGGACTCTATTCAGGCCTGGGCTACGGGACTTTCGTGATTTCCCTGAATCTTTTCCTTCAGGACAAGACCTAAAACCTCCTAGGTTACTTTTTCTAGTATATAGATTGATATGGACAGGAGTAGCGAATAAAAAAGACTCTGTGTGCAGGTTCCAATCACTGGAACCCAATCCGCCCATTGGAACCTGGTAGTCGAACCATGAATCCACCAATTTGTCTTCTTCTTTCGTCGCCTTAAATCCCGCGGTGCTGGGTCGGCGGTCATGGGTTTTTGAGACAGGGAAGGAATAGAACAGGCTGGCCCGTCGCACGATCTGATACCTGTTGAAAATATAGAAGGAAAGAGACTGACATGCAAAGAGCAAGTCCCAGCTAGGGCTCGTGGTCGCCATCCCACAAGATCCCCTGAGCTAAATGAATCCACCAATTTGTGCTCGGGCCTAATAAATATTAAATTATGTGAATTTTCTTCACAGTTTATAAAACGTGATGTATATAATATCTTATATATGTCGTGACAGATCGTGAAATTGACAGTTCATGAACTGTCTAGACATTTCGTGAACTGCAGCCAGATCGTGTAATGGTCAAACGGTTACATGATCTGGCTAAAAATTTGAGACAGTTCCATGAAATGCAATTGGGCCTTAGACAGATGCTCGAGAATTACATGAAATGTCTAAGTTTTTTAGGCAGTTCATGAACTGCCTAGCAGGTGTTTTGCCGATCGTCCAATAACTGGGAACATTGAATTACTGAAAAGGAGACAACTGAAAAAGATAAAATATTAATTAATTAAAGCAGCTACTTTTAGCTTAAAATATAAAATCTTTCGTCCTTTATTTCATTTTTTAATGTATTATTTAATTAAATTTTAATTTATTAGCGCAGAGTAAACTTGAGAGACAATTGGCTGTTACACAAAACGTTAGCTTTTTTGCACGAACATCTTTTAGTAGTAAATTGCACGTCAGAAGCTCTACACGAGCATTGCCCTCCATTGCAATGTTTAACAGCTTCACTCAGAGAAAGGAGTTTGTTTAAGTCTATTTCATCACGCGTAAAGAACTAAGAGCTAGCTGGAACAAGATTTTCGGGCCGGAACCACCCTTTTACGATTCCATTTCGGACCCCACCTGATTTGCCACATTTGATGAAGATCTACTATTATCCTGTTAACAAACTCCCGGCCGTTGTCAATTTGTAATCTTCGGAGCACCGAACAAGAGGAAGATAGATAATAACTCAGATGCTATTTCTTGAGTTCGTTTAGAAGTTGAAGGGACGTAGAATTACAAATTTAGTCGAATGATCTTGATAATTTAATATCCATTTATTTGCTTTACAAACAGTACACGATCGGCAAAACAGCTGTTAGGCAGTTCATGAACTGCCTAAAAAATTTAGACATTTCATGTAATTCTCGAGCATTACACGATCCTGTCTAAGGCCCAATTGCATTTCATGAACTGTCTAAAATTTTCTTAGCCAGATCATGTAACTGTCTGACCATTACACGATCTGGCTGCAGTTCATGAAATGTCTACACAGTTCATGAACTATCTAATTTCACGATCTGTCTACGACATATATATATATATATATATATAATTATAGTCTTTTTTATTCGCTGCTCCTGCCCATAATTATCAATCTACTCCAAACAGACACACATTATATTAGTAGATTACCTGGTAGAGTGCAAGAGGAACAGTTACAGCTGATCGTATAATAAAAGTGCCTAAAATAATTGAAGCCCACCAAGATAATCCAGAAATTTCATGAACACTTGTAATGTAATCTTGAGCCAGAGCAACTCCTTTACTTTGAGAAATACTCTCGATTATTTCAGTTTGAAAAGTAACTATTGGATTTATTATAGACTGATATGAAAAGTATCTTTTATTATCAAATATCATTTGATGATGTTTTGTTTGAGAATAATTTTCATTTTTTTGATAGTGAAAGAATTGTTGAGCCTTGACATGTTGAAAAATGATAATTGTGATTTATACACTTGTTATAATTAATAATTTTTCTTCTATCAAGCACTCGAAATGAAATTTTATAAAATTTTAACATTTTAAAATTAAAAAAATATATTTATGATAAGTTATTTAAAGTTTAATAAATTAACATTAACATAGGAACGATAGAAACCTAATTGGATAACAGAGTTGGGTTTTATACACAATTTTGAGTTTTATACAAGAATTGCCGAAAAAACTTGTATAAAACGTATAAAATGTATTAAACGTATAAAACTTGGATGCGCATGCGCAAACCCGACGAGAAAGGAAGTTAAATAAAATTTCATTTTTCAATTATTAACATTTTGATTATATTATTCACTAAATAAAAAGCAAACAACATCGTCAATGCTTTAAAACATTATAAAATATGAAAAGCTTTAAGCTGTTTTTTTTTTCAAGGGGGGTTGGTTTTTTACAGTTTTATACCTTTTATACATCGGTCTAGTTTTATCCGCAATAGTTTTATACATGTATAAAACCGTGTATTATACTCGGCAGGATAAAACCTGCCAACTCTGTTGGATAATTGGAACCAGGCACTGCAGGGATCTAGAGAACTAATCATATCTCTCATATTTTTCAACTATATTATATATCTAAATTTTAACCTCTGTCCCTTCTATGGACATTTTTACTGCTTTTTTTGAATTGACAACACAAATTCAAATTTTTTGATTTCTATTTATCCTTTTATTTTCTTGACACGTTAACCTGATTTTTGGTTGACAGCCCATTATATGAATATAATACAAAAAGTAAGTTAAATATAAACTATTTACATTAAATAAAGATTTATATATATATATTTTTTGTTTTTAGATAAAATATGGACTTCCACCGTAGTTACTGTACTGTACCGAATTGTCCCAACAAGAAAGGTTCAAAAGTCAAAAATGTTGTCTTTCATTCATTTCCAAGAGATCATAAAAGAGCAAAAATTTGGCAAAATTTAGTCAACAATCCTAAATTGAAAAATATTCCACCTGGGTTATTATGCAAATACTATGTATGTGGAAAACATTTTTATGAAAGTCAATATCATACATTAACTGGCACAAAGAAAAAATTAATGTTTTGTGCTATCCCCAGTTTATATTTACCTTCTCAAATCGAACAACACATTGAAGAAAATATTTTTTGTTTGATTGATTCAAGCGATAGTGAAACTCCAGAAGCACCTGAATTATTTTTGACTTTACACGAAGAATCTATAATTGACAACTCTACATTGACAATGAAACAAGAAACATTATCATTAGAAAGTGAAACAAAAAGTGAAAATTCAAAACATTTATCTAGTGCTATTTCTAAAATAGATTTGGATACTGGCATAAATAAATTTATTTTGGAAAATTTAAAAAATGTTGTTAGTCATTATCAAAATGAAGAAGATAAATTTGTTGCACTTATTTGGGATGAAATGAAAATAAACCCGAAGCTTAAATTTGACCCTGATAAAAACAACGTTATTGGTTTTCAAGATATTGGTCATTTGAGAACTCAAAATCTTGCAGCTCATGGTCTTGTTTTTATGATTAGAGGTATAACTGGAAATAGAAAATATCCTCTAAGTTTTTATTTTACCACCACTCGAATAAAAACAATTCACCTTGTTCGCTTAATCAAAAAAAATATAATAGCCTTGAATGACATTGGATTTAAAGTGATAGCAACTGTTTGCGACCCACAATCTTCAAATGTAGCTGCCATAAACTGTTTAGTTCGCGAAACAAAGGCAGAGTTTTTTAAAGAAGGAAAAACAATTAATTGTGATCGAATAATAATAAATAATTGTGAAATTATACATATTTATGATGTTCCACACCTTTTAAAGTGTTTAAGGGACATTTTTTTAACAAAACACATTTGTTTTAAAATGGAAATAAATGAAGAAAAAAAAGATGGAATTGCTAAATGGGACCATATAATTTACAATTATAATTTGGATGAACAAATAACTAACCATTTAAGGCAAAATGGTTTTAGAAGTTCTCAAAACTTATCACCTAATCATGTTTTTAGGGATCAAATTAATAAATCAAGAGTTAGCCATGCTACCGAAATATTTAGCCGAACTCTAGGAAATCTTCTTATTAGATGTTCCTTTGGCTCTCATGAACAAACACCCAGTGGAATAGAAGAGACTGGTTTTTTTTTGCTATTTATGAATGAACTCTTTGATTCCCTCAATGGAAATAGTTTGAAAAAACGAAAATCCGATTTAAGATGCAAAGTAGATTTGAATAGTCCACATAAAGAATTCTGGTTAAGGAAAAGAGAAATTATGAAGAAAATAAAATTCTTAGACCCTGTAACATTGGAACCTTCCAGGGAAGTTTCTATTATAATTAATTGGGTCTCTACATTGACGGGCTTCATCCGATTATGGGATAAACTATTAAAAGTAGAAAACCTTATCAATTTTGCACCTCGCAACATCAATCAAGATTGCTTAGAAAATTTTTTTGCATCTATTAGAAAATTGAGTTCTTGTACTAATACAAATCCTTCGTGCTGGGAATTTATTGAAGCATATAAGTCTTTGTTGATCGATTATACATCATCTTCATATTCCTCGAAATCAAATTGTGAAAATGATAATGCGGACATGATCCTTTGTCTAGCTAGTATATTAGAGAATAGCGATAACATTGACAATGTTGAGTCATCACAAATTATTAATCCAGAAGTAGAAAAATTTGAAGATGTTAATTTAGTTAATTATCCTAAAATACCAATAGAAAGTACTGCAGCATTATTTTGTATAAAATTGTTAAAATTTACTAAAAATTGCAATAAATGTAAACACGATTTATTTACTATTGTTCGCAAAACTGATTATATAGAGGATCAAGAAAAAAGTAACGAAAAAATTTTGCTTTACCCTAGTGAACATTTTTTAAAAGTTTTTGTTATGTGTCACAAAATTATAGTTGATATTATTCCCGGAATAATTCATATGCAAGATTTAACAAAAATTTTAGAAAAGGAAATCTCCCATATATCATTTAAATGGATGCAATGTAAATTGCATGAAATACAATTAAAACACAAGTTTATAAATTTAATCTCTATTGCTGAAATAAATTGGTTCACTAACATGATTAATACTATTTTGGAAGAAAAATATTTCTGCAACCAGGACCCATGGAATGATGACACCCATAGAAATATTTTATTTAGGCATGCTTTTAAATTTAAAGAACAACTAAAGAGGAAAAGCCAAATTTGAATGAATTGGTTATTTAATTGTTTAACGAGTGACCCAACATAAAATCATGTTGGCATGATATTCCATACATTACTATTCTAGATATATAGCTATGATGTAATGGAGAGGGCGATATATTTTTAACAATTTAATCTCACTCTGCTGACGTTTCGAACCATACCTACGTCTGGTAGATAGTCATTATAAGGTTTCAAGGTGATTTTGTGCATATGTATAGCATTGATACAACGAATATAGGCCTATATAAGATCAGGCATTGAAGTGAATGAATTGGATATGAGGAGAAGCTTGAGTGCCGTCCCACAAAATGTGTTCCAGAAGGCGTTCCAAAAATGGAAGAAACGAAAAGAACAGTGTATTGTCAGTAGAGGGGACTATTTTGAAGAGGACATTGCTTAAAATGTTGTACAATTAGCAATAAAGATGATACAGAAAAAGTTCGGCTTCTTTTTGAACACGCCTCGTATATTAGTTGGATAAAGCTCTATATATGCACACTCTTAAGATGTTCCGAACCCTGGGCCGAAACGTGAGCTCAAATTCATTTGTTAAAAGAAAACATTAGCTGCATTTCTCATTAAATACTTCGCCCTCTCCATTTCATACATTATTTACCAAATTTTATTTACCAAACAACTATTATTAGAATAAATATACAGTAACTCATACAATCTTTTCTACAAATAAGCCAAGGAATCCTTGGTTTATTTAATTTTTAAAAATTTTGTAATAAACAATTTTTACAATATCTTGTTTCATCTTTCATGTAAAAATATTTTTTGTATTTTTATTTTTCTTGGATTTTCAAATAATTTTGAAAATCATGTAACAAAGATGTAATTAGTTGTAAATTTTTAATTGTGTACATTTTTTGGAGTGGAAAATCAAGTGGCAATGCAGTCAAAGTTCGTAGATATAGCATTT
>JAKCPI010010032.1:0-13074 GCA_023213315.1 Euborellia annulipes
TGGTTTTTACGTCACCTTGTTACATCGCGACATGCTGATAGAAGAACCAAAATTGTAGTGATGAGTAATTTAAAGTTTCACTTTTAAAATGCCCGTGTCAAATGTTAAAAATATTTTCTTAGAAATTTAGAGAAGCGGGGACTAATGCCAGCACGAGCGAACGATGCTGGTTTTATTCTCCGGTTCCTTCTATATATATATATATATATATATATGACCCAGGAAAAGTTCTAATCGTAGAATAAATTCTTTTCAGATAAATGATCTTCTAAAATATAGAAAATATGAATGAACTATCAGAAAATTTATAATTTCGATCCTCAAGCCAAAAACCGTCCAGAAAAAATTATTATATATTTGCCACTCACTCATACATTTTGCAATTTATTCCCTGTGATAAAATTAAAACAAGAGAATTCTTAATTGGTGTTGGTGAATTTGATTTACTCAGAAGAAAAGAAAAATGCTAGGAGCAGGATTTAATCCAAAGTAAAAATTCTAACATAATTTGGATCCAAAAAATTGATATTGATCCATTTGTGTCTGTAACTGGAGGGTGAGATTATCTCCCACCTTCAAATCCAGATGAGAACACGAACGAACTAATTTCAGTTCCTTAATCTGCAGCTTGTCCTGCTTAGCCATTTGCCTCCTCATTCAAGAAACTTTTCTATAAATCATTTGGACATCAGTTACTAATATTAAAATACTGGTAGATCGAAGAATGCCCTAGAATATGTTTCTTTTTATTTTTCACCATTTTGAAGATACATTGAAAAATAATTTTATTTTATTTTTATTTATTTTTAAACATTTACACTTTTTTCTCATTCACACACACACTCACGCACACATTCACATAGTCTTTTCGGCAACTCAGGCCATTTAAGACTTTGACGATGACCGTTGTAAGTAATATATATATTGTGGGTTCAGGCATTTCTATTTAAGCCATCTGGTATCCAAATGGCTTAAATAAAATCATCGGACTGCCTGGGTCCGAACCCCGCGACGTTTGGTATAGGAGGTAAGCAATTTTATTTTCAAATGACCACAAACTGCTAAAGTAAAGGCCATTTACTCATCGAAGGGCTTTAAAAGAAGATTGGGATAATTTTTTTGGGGGGCATGGAAGGAACCTCTACGTGGTGCATCCTAGTAATGTGTTCTAATCTAAAAGATACGGCTAATTCTTCCAAACAACAACAAATGACTTCAAACAGAATTGTAAAAAGATGAAATTATAAAACAGCCCAATAAAAAAATCTGGTGTGACTGGCGCACAGCACACAACTTTCTCTTACCTTCGGTAATCGAAAGTTGTGTACTGTGCTTGTCTCACCAGATTTTTTGTGTCGACATGTATTTAGTTTCCGACAGTAGGGTACATTCGATTTTCAAGATGTAAAATTTATAAGTATGGCAAAATATTTATATGTTGTTACCATGGCAACCATTTCTCCTATCTTTTCTATGGAGTACAAGAGTAAAGTGGTCTTCAGAAGATTTCAATCACAAAATGAGAATATACATTTTATAGAGAATCTAAAAAATAATTGATATTTGAATTTTAAAAAAAAATCGTTGGAGCAAATTTTGAGAAAATCGAAAAAAACTGAAAAAGTGCATCAGTAAAGTACTAGTACTTTTTGGTCGATTTTGTTCAAAAGCTTCGTGTCACGTCCCAGGGGGTGCCTAACTTAAATATAAAATTTCAACCTCCTAGCACTTTTCGTTCTTGAGATATTTTGTTCACAGACACACAGACAGACCATGTCGCGAAAACCACTTTTTTGGAATATAGAGTAAGGTGGGGCAAAAGTCCGCAGTTTTTCTTTGGGAATTTTTTTGACCTTCCTATGAAAGATACAATAAAAATAGGAACATCCCATGAAAGCCTGGTTAATTGGCTATCTTACATAATTTTTTTGGTTTCCAATTCGGTAGCATAAGAGTAGGAGAGGTATTTAAACAAAAATTTTCATTTGCGGACTTTTGCCCCACCGAGGGGGGTAAAAGTCCGCACTAGCGGGGCAAATGTCCTTAGGTGCAAACAATTGCCCCTGCAGAGAACAATCTCGAACCAGGGTATAAAAGACTTAATAAGAAATACATAAGGTATAGGTATGTTTTATGTATTTATTTTATTTATTAGAAATACACAATAGGCCTAATAACAATTAGTCCCCAGTACGATTGAAGTTCATAATCTGCATAAACATTTCGGGTCGTGGTCGTTTCCCTAGGCTCATTAATCCGATAAAATACTTGGTAGGGATATTAAAAACCCAGAAAATACTAGGTAGGGGTATTAGAAACTCGAATACCATTGGGTGACATTTGTTCCATTGAAGTTTGTAACAATTACATTTATAAAAATAAAAAATTAATTACAAGTTAATTAAAAATAAATTTAAACTTTGTCGCTCCGACAGGCCTTTTGCCCCGTCGAGGCCGCGGACTTTTGCCCCATTTAGCTATTTTCATCGAAGTGTTACAAAAAATTTTTATTGTTAACTGTAGAGAAAAAAAGGTTTTAAAATATTTAGGGTTATCAGCTTGCAATCAAAGACATTAGACAGTTAGAAAAGTGCATGCTGGTACATGTTGCAACCATGATAATTTCCATAAATATTAGATGGAAGGTGACAAAAACATAAATTTGCTCATTGTTAACAATCGGCTTCAAACACGTTATTGAATTTCGAATCATCATCTGTTCTTGTTGTTAGCAACCTAACAAAGTTGTTTAGAACAACGCCAAGTCTACCGGGGATTTTAAAATGAGGATTCGGACTTTTGCCCCGTGTGGACTTTTGCCCCACCTTACTCTATATTACATATATACATAGGTAAGAGAAAGTAAAAATTGTATATTATAAGTAGGGCTCGGATTTTGTATATAATGCATGTTTTTTTTTCTTATTCGCTATCCTTCTAATTTTTTTTTATCTCGCCGTTTTAGGGTATCAGGACTCACTGAGAGAAATCTTATTTTGCATATAAATGCATCCATTTGAATATAATCGGCCATAGAGAGTACTAGTACTTTACTGATGTACTTTTTCAATTTTTTCAAATCCTCTAACGATTTTGATTAAAATTCAAAAATCACTTATTTTTCCTTTAAAATGTATATTCTCATTTTGCTCTCAAAATTGTTTGAAACACACTGTACTTTTGTACTTCATAGGAAAGATAGGAGAAATGATTGCCATGGTAACAAAATATAAATATTTTCCTATGTTTATAAATTTTACAAATACCGGCGAAAACTAAATATATGTGGACACAAAAAATCTGGTGTGACAAGCACAGTACACAACTTTCTCTTGCCGAAGAGTAAGAGAAAGTTGTGTGGTGTGCGACCAGTCACACCAAATTTTTTCACTTAGTTTTCTCTTTGTCATCGATTTTTGGAAATGTTGCTAGAACAAAAGATTTTCAACGATTCCCTATATATAATGTATTGTATGTAGTGTAGTTCTATTGAACAACCAAGATCTCAGGCAGTCTGAAGAAAATTTATTTAAATAAATTGGATACCAATTCGATAATTTGAATCATATTTTACTTTATAGTCTAATATATATCTTTTAAAGATTATTTGGCCCAAGGAAGTCTGATTCACAGCGACGTAGCTAGCAAAAAAAAGGGGTGGAGGGCATGGGCGTCCGCAGGGGGGGGCAACCAGGCACTTGCCCCCCCCCCCCTGGAAAATTAAAATGATACAAAAAAATGTATAAAACAAAAAAAAATACAAAAAAACCTTTCACAGTATACATCCACCTTGCCGCGGTGAGAAAGCTTTAAATACTAAGAGATGTATAACATTATTAATATCAAAATACGTTTTTTTTAACTTATCTGGAAGTGACTTGCCC
This sequence comes from Euborellia annulipes, assembly GCA_023213315.1. NCBI lineage: Eukaryota > Metazoa > Arthropoda > Insecta > Dermaptera > Anisolabididae > Euborellia > Euborellia annulipes. The sequence goes on from JAKCPI010010032.1 coordinate 3,885, forward strand.
CCCCCTGCAAAAAATCCTTGCCCCCCCCTGCAAAAAATCCTGCGGACGCCCTTGGTGGAGGGGGGAGTTGGCAAAATAAGGTTAATTTAACTGAAATTAACTTATCTTCAATTTTTTTTTTTTTTTTTTCTTTATTTTCATTTTATAAAGTCAAAAATGCGAATTTTTACATAAAATCGTACTTTTTAAAATTTCAACCTCTCTGATAAACGCAATCCAATTTAGCCAAAACTTTACATTTTCGTTTTGGCAACAGTGGCGTCATTTCAACTTTTTCTTGGGGGGGGGGGGGGGGCAAACATTTTTTTTTCTTAAAATTTACTTACAAATGGGTACTCAAATTTGGCCAAAACATATTTAATTTAAGTAGTGAGGATATCCAGGCAGCCAGAAACACAATAAACAAAATTAAATTTGTCTTTATTTCATATATTTGTCTACGTTTCGGCCTTCATCAGGACAAATGTTGTTTGCCTCGAGCTTATAGAGGCTCTTGGCAACTTCTGACAATGTGTTTGGGTGAACATTCGTCGGATGGCATGACTTCTGGTTCGATAGTGTCATGCCATCCGACGAATGTTCACTCAAACACATTGTCAGGAGTTGCCAAGAGCCTCTATAAGCTCGAGGCAAACAACATTTGTCCTGATGAAGGCCGAAACGTAGACAAATATATGAAATAAAGACAAATTTAATTTTCTTTATTGTGTTTCTGGCTGCCTGGATATCCTCACTACTCAATATATATTCAGCCACTCCTCCTGGAATTAACCATTACATATTTAATTTAATTAATTGTTTAATTTTGTACAGTTTGTATACTCGTAGATGTATTTTGGAGTATTCTATTTAGAATAATATAAAATTTTATAAAAATCAGAGCCCTTGGGGGGGGGGGGGGCATTTGCCAAGCAAAACTGAAATGACGTGACTACAAACAAAGAAGAGATCAGACCTAAAAGATATAGATCAAATTGATGTAAATAAATCCTGGATCGTAGTTAAAATATATTAAGTTTCCCCCCCCCCAAATGACGCCACTGTTTGGCAACTTAGGGGGGTTAAGCAAAAGGAAATGACAACAATTTATATTTTACATAATAAAATAATAGTAGAAAATAAAAGGTCGAGCAGCTATGATAATTTCTTTATTTGAGAACCCACAGCGACGTTTCGGTCGACTATGCGACCATCTTCATGGCTAGAGTTCAGTCAACAGAAAAACCTCTTAAGTTCTTTGACAGACATTTCATAAAATACATTACGATCTATCATATATAATGCATTCAGCGCTAAAGTCAATATAAATTATTTATATTGACTTTGGCGCTGAATGCATTATATATGATAGATCGTAATGTATTTTTATGAAATGTCTGTCAAAGAACTTAAGAGGTTTTTCTGTTGACTGAACTCTAGCCATGAAGATGGTCGCATAGTCGACCGAAACGTCGCTGTGGGTTCTCAAATAAAGAAATTATCATAGCTGCTCGACCTTTTATTTTCTACTACATATTGATTCAGCTATTCGCCTCGCTAACATACAATAAAATAATATATAATTATATATATAAATATATAAAGCCATTAAACCGGTGTCAGATGTGTGAACGCACCAATCAGGCCTCAGCGATGCCTCAGGGACAGCGCTGATTGGCGAAATTCAGAGAGGGCGGGGCGGAGTCGGAGAGGCAAATTCAAAATTTTTAACTACTAAACGCGTACGAGACGCCGCCCGCCAGGGTAGGTTGATTATGGCGCGGCGAAGCCGCGCCATAATCAACTTGTATAAATATAATTACCTTGTTAATAAATTATATAAAATATCACATAAAGGTTTTAGGTGCAAAATTCTTCAGTTTTAGTCGAAATTTTTCCGCAATATGAGAATAAGGTTTATCTAATTGACTAGGCGAGACTGGGATATGTACCATCCTTTTTAAACGAGGAGAGAGGATTACTAAGTTTTGTATTAGTCCGAAGGCAGAAGATGAAACCCAATACAAGCAGAGGCACTGTAAAATAAAAGATTTTTTATTTTATTTTTTTTAAATTTGTTTGTAATAAAAAACCAGCCTGTTTAAAAGCTTGCTGAGAATCATGGTGGTCCGAAAATTCAATTTTTGAGTTAAGCCTACGAAACGTTGTTAAAACGTCTTCTCTTTTGAATGTCAAAGTGGCGAAAATATATTTCCATTCTTTGCTATTGATTCTGGCCTTTTGATTTGTTGCCCGGGTGTTTAAATGTATGTTTATAAAACTTTCAAACGCCTTTTCTCGAATTGTTGAATTTCGGACTTTCGCCACTATGACTCTCAGCAGGCGATATATCGTTGTTGATATTGAGATCTGTATTAAAAATAGTTACCGAAGGCACAGATGCAGCAACTGGAATCATTAAAACAGACACTGTACGAAAAATATTTGTAAAGACTCTCTGGAACTTAGTAGGCTCTCGTATTCTACTTAAATAATTAAGCTGAAATAATAGAAACATTGTCATCATTGTCAAATAAAAGTCGTGAAAAAGAAAAATAATCATCTATAAAAATATAATACTAAAATACGTTAACATACCTCAATAATCATGAGATTGAGAAGGCCAAAAGCAAAGGGTAGAATGAGAGATTCGTCTGGAATCATAAGATTGGGAAACCATCCAATTCCTCCTATACTAAATTCATTAGTCGTGATTATATTTTCTGAAAAAACAAAAAAAACATTAATAATAATAAATAATTTTAAATAAGAGTAATGTTACCTAAATCTGTAGCATATACCATTTTTCTTAAACCAAAGGATAAACAGACCCAAATGGGAATTTGAAACCATAATAAAAGAGTTGCCTTCAGAGGATGGCAATTTTCTCTTTCAATTAATAATTTCCATTGTTTTTTAACCTAGAATAAAGTATTATATAATAAATTAAAGAGGTTTGGGCAGCTGAAAACAAAAAGAGTCCGAATAATATATTATAATTATAATAATTTATATATATACTGTATACAAATATATAGAGATTATTGTTATATCTACAAATAAAATGATGTCCAAGTTGACCATCCAAGCGGATAATTTTAATCTCCGAATATTATATATATTTTATATTATGATAAGTAAAAGTAAAATAGGATTTGAGAAATTACCGATCTTCGAAAAATAATTTGTGCACGTTTTTCATCCCATTTAAATGTTTTAACACCAAATGCCATTTCTTTCTTGATCTGAGGTAACAAATTTTTTAATTCCAATTGTGTATTTTCATATTTTGCCAAAATATAATTCTGAAATAGAGAAAATTAATTGTAATATACCATATTTCCAAAGTCAAAAAGTTGAATATAAATATATAAATTACTAAGGAATAACACTACATTAAATGAAACCATCAAAGCTAGTAGACAGGAAGAGGGGTTAAATAACATTTCCTAAACAGTGATTCACATTTTTTTTTTTTTTTTTTTTTTAAAAAAACATTCACACTTTTTCTCATTCACACTCACACTCACACACTCATTACACAGTCTTTTCGGCAACTCAGGCCATATAAGACTTTAAACGATATCCGTTATTAAATAAATATACATATATGGGGTCCAGGCATTCTTATTTAAGCCATTTGGTATCCAATTGGCTTAAATAAAATCATCGGACTGCCTGGGGTCCGAACCCGCGACGTTTGGTATATGAGGTTAGCACGCTAACCTCTACGCCATGCCCCGAGGGCGTGATTCACATTTAAAAGTTAGCAGGCCCTATTGCTTGGTAAAGTGGGCGCTACAAGTGCCTGATCTGCTCGAAAGTGGAACTTTAAATATGAGCTTAGGCAACCAAAATATTTAGCTTTCTGAAGTGTTATCTTAAAAGTAGCTTTTACCCTTCAGTTGCATTAAAAAAATACCATTTATTTATTTTAAAATTATATGTTTGGTGACTAAGCTCATAGCTCCACTCTCCAGCAGATCAGGCACTTGTGGCGCCCACTGTACAAAATTAACGGCGAACTTGTTTTATGTGTAACTGTTTATACTTTAACTTTCATTGCATTATTTAATTAATAAATATATCCTCTTCCTCGGTAGCGTCGAAATCATATTTATGTTCGGTATATTATTCACTATCAGTTTATAATAAGAGGCCACAACTTGTCAACTTTTTTGAGACATTAAATAGTCGACATTGCAATTGTTAGTCCAGCATTCTGGTTGTCAAGCTAAGCTCTCTCGTTCTCCTCCATAGCTGCCAGAAATTTTTTCACCAAAATATGATGCCGGTCCTCTTCTTTAAGGTCAATGACGGTCGAATCAGACTTTTTAAACCATCTTTAAACTTCTTTTGACTGATTGTTCCTTTGCCACAAAGCTGGTTAAGATCACGAAATGACTGCACAGCTTCCCATCCAGCTTTTCCATGTGGGTCATTCCACGTCAGTTCAACCAGGCCATTTCACCCATAATCTCAGATTTTTATGAAACTTGGTATGTTTGTTCTATATATAAAGATAAGTAACAGCACCAAATTTTAATTTTTTATCTCACTTATTTTTCGAGTTATGGCACTTTAAAGTTTTGATTTTTTCACCTTACGCGGCTTGGAGAATGCCAAACAAAATGTGACATGGAAGAGAAAATAATTTCTCATTTATTTATTTGACCACCAATCTTGATGAAATTTTTTGGTATGTTCTTTAAACAATAAGGAATTAGAAAAAAAATATATCACGAATCTATGCTAATCCTAAAATATAAAAAAAAATTCATATTGTTGATTTTTTTTTAGTTTTGAAAACGCAAACATGGTTTAGCGCTAAAGCCAATATCTCCAAAAGGGAATGAGATATTCAAGAAATTTTTTTTTCTAAATAATCTGCATGAAATGAGCTTTAATTTAGTAAAATAAAAATTTTGTGTTTTGTTCCCTCTATTTCTAAAGTCCATTGCAAGTTTCAATATATAGTTTTACATGTTAAAAAAATTTCAAGGGCAAAATGAAAATATACATTTTAAAGAGCATCTAAAAAGAATTGATTTATGAATTTTAATAAAAATCGTTGGAGCAAATTTTGAGAAAATTGAAAAAAAAAACTGAAAAAGTACATCAGTAAAGTACTAGTACTTTTTGGCCGATTTTGTTCAAAAGCTTATTTTCGGTGTCCGGGAGGGTACCTAACTTAAATATAAAATTTCAACCTCCTAGCTCAATTCTTTCATGATTTCAATTGAATTGATTGTGTTTTCGTCTGTGTTCAGTTTTAAGCAGACACACACACAGTGTCCATTTGAAATCTTGAAAGAATTGAGCTAGGAGGTTGAAATTTTATATTTAAGTTAGGCACCGTCCCGGACACTCAAAATAAGCTTTTTGAACAAAATCGGCCAAAAAGTACTAGTACTTTACTGATGTACTTTTTCAGTTTTTTTTCCAATTTTCTCAAAATTTGCTGCAACGATTTTTATTAAAATTCATAAATCAATTCTTTTTTAGATGCTCTTTAAAATGTATATTTTCATTTTGCCCTTGAAACCTTTTTTAACAAATTGAAACTTGCAATGGACTTTAGAAATAGAGGGAACAAAATACACAAAATTTTTATTTTACTAAATTAAAGCTCATTTCATGCAGATTATTTAGAAAAAAAAAATTTCTTGAATATCTCATTCCCTTTTGGAGATATTGGCTTTAGCGCTAAAGCATGTTTGCGTTTTCAAAACTAAAAAAAATCAACAATATGAATTTTTTTTAAAAGAAAAATTTTTTTTAGTTCCACAAAAATTTTTTCGTTTCTCTCACCAGGTTGCGCTATAGGCCGCGGCGTCTAAGACCCCCCCGCCCCAAAATTTGACGCCGCAAGACCCGTTTATATTTTAGGATTAACTTAGATTCGTGATATATTTTTTTTTCTAATTCCTTATTGTTTAAAGAACCTACCATAAAAATTTCATCAAGATTGGGTGTCAAATAAGCAAATGAGAAATTATTTTCTCTTCCATGTCACATTTTGTTTGGCATTCTCCAGGTGAAAAAATCAAAACTTTAAAGTGCCATAACTCGAAAACTAAGTGAGATAAAAAATCGAAATTTGGTGCTGTTACTTATCTTTATACATAGAACAAACATACCAAGTTTCATAAAAATCTGAGATTATGGGTGAAAATTTTTTTATTTTTTTTGGTTGATTTGACGTGGAATGACCCATGTGTTAAAAGTATAATAGCCCGAACGTGAATAAGATTTTTGAGTTTCGTTCTTATCTATTAAACGAAACTTTTAGTTTAGTCCAGTAAATTAACAATTGAAAACTCAACCCAGTAGATTTATTCTTGGACAGTAGAAGGTGTTGATTAAATGAAGACAAAACAATTTTTTAAAAAATTATCTTGATTTATTTTTCAGAGCATTATGGCTTGGCTGACAAGCATGCGCAATTAGACTTGTTTCGGCAACACTGCCATCTTCAGAGCCATGAACTGCAACAAGAATACAGTTATAACAATTATTTTTTTATTACAATAAATCAACATGTTAAGATTTTTTGAAAAATATATCTTGATAATTATTTTAAAAAATCTTAACATGTTGATTTATTGTAATAAAAAAATAATTGTTATAACTGTATTCTTGTTGCAGTTCATGGCTCTGAAGATGGCAGTGTTGCCGAAACAAGTCTAATTGCGCATGCTTGTCAGCCAAGCCATAATGCTCTGAAAATAAATCAAGATAATTTTTTAAAAAATTGTTTTGTCTTCATTTAATCAACACCTTCTACTGTCCAAGAATAAATCTACTGGGTTGAGTTTTCAATTATCTATTAAAAGAAAAGGATGTGTTTATTAATTAAAAGTATTGCAAGGAAAATATTTATTTGAAATTCCTATCGGGATCCCCGTTTATTTACTCAAGGTGCTTTCGTGCACGAAGACACACCTCAAACCCAACCGGCTCTGGCAGTAGCCATCTACCGGCACCCCGTGAAGTTACATCATTTCCTATCTCTAACTCCTCCTCCTGCTTTCGCCTCTAGCTAGTGAACTAATCCTTATTTCTGGTTCCAACCGGCTCCTTATATCCAACCTCTTCTATGCTATGGAGGATGTCCTAGTTGAGGAGGGACTCCCTCAGCACCGGCGTGAAGCCTACTCCTTTCGAAGAAGGAAAATAAAATATACACTTATTTTACACGACTAAGCTCAGGAGATCGCGCAATGTTAACTAATACTCCTACAGAGAAGGGTCCTTTTTTGTATTTTAATTTGCCCTCTCGGCCTGGGTATATATTGTAAATTTATTTTTTATTATGTTGTACCGGGGGACGATCAAGAAGCGTTCTTAGACCTATTCTCCGAATCTTCAAACACAGACAAGTAACCAATCCGTGTCACATTACATAGCCAGTGAAGTTGCCTTCTTCAGTAGTTGCTTGTAGCTGGAAATCGTAGATGAAGATAGGAGAAAAAAACCAGCTTCCGGAAGTTGCCTTCTCTCCAAGATGTTAGTCTGATCTTCACGATGATAGAGCTCTGTATTGTACCAATATTGCGTACAGGAATGAAGATCTCACTGAGAAATTTCCTTTCAAAAGTCAGGAGCCTACTATTTTAACTTAATACTCTAGGTCTGGCAGGTAAAGAGAACTATTTGAATTAGGGTTTTATAAAGAAGAAGTTTGCAGTCCACAGATAAATAATAAGCGGCTCATCCCATACAAGTGGCTACCAGGCGTGCTATGGACTCTATTCAGGCCTGGGCTACGGGACTTTCGTGATTTCCCTGAATCTTTTCCATCAGGACAAGACCTAAAACCTCCTAGGTTACTTTTTCTAGTATATAGATTGATATGGACAGGAGTAGCGAATAAAAAGACTCTGTGTGCAGGTTCCAATCACTGGAACCCAATCCGCCCATTGGAACCTGGTAGTCGAACCATGAATCCACCAATTTGTCTTCTTCTTTCGTCGCCTTAAATCCCGCGGTGCTGGGTCGGCGGTCATGGGTTTTTGAGACAGGAAAGGAATAGAACAGGCTGGCCCGTCGCACGATCTGATACCTGTTGAAAATATAGAAGGAAAGAGACTGACATGCAAAGAGCAAGTCCCAGCTAGGGCTCGTGGTCGCCATCCCACAAGATCCCCTGAGCTAAATGAATCCACCAATTTGTGCTCGGCCCTAATAAATATTAAATTATGTGAATTTTCTTCACAGTTTATAAAACGTGATGTATATAATATCTTATATATATATATAATTATAGTCTTTTTTATTCGCTGCTCCTGCCCATAATTATCAATCTACTCCAAACATACACACATTATATTAGTAGATTACCTGGTAGAGTGCAAGAGGAACAGTTACAGCTGATCGTATAATAAAAGTGCCTAAAATAATTGAAGCCCACCAAGATAATCCAGAAATTTCATGAACACTTGTAATGTAATCTTGAGCCAGAGCAACTCCTTTACTTTGAGAAATACTCTCGATTATTTCAGTTTGAAAAGTAACTATTGGATTTATTATAGACTGAAATGAAAAGTATCTTTTATTATCAAATATCATTTGATGATGTTTTGTTTGAGAATAATTTTCATTTTTTGATAGTGAAAGAATTGTTGAGCCTTGACATGTTGAAAAATGATAATTGTGATTTATACACTTGTTATAATTAATAATTTTTCTTCTATCAAGCACTCGAAATGAAATTTTATAAAATTTTAACATTTTAAAATTAAAAAAATATATTTATGATAAGTTATTTAAAGTTTAATAAATTAACATTAACATAGGAACGATAGAAACCTAATTGGATAACAGAGTTGGGTTTTATACACAATTTTGCAGTTTTATACAAGAATTGCCGAAAAAACTTGTATAAAACGTATAAAATGTATTAAACGTATAAAACTTGGATGCGCATGCGCAAACCCGACGAGAAAGGAAGTTAAATAAAATTTCATTTTTCAATTATTAACATTTTGATTATATTATTCACTAAATAAAAAGCAAACAACATCGTCAATGCTTTAAAACATTATAAAATATGAAAAGCTTTTAAGCTGTTTTTTTTTTTTTCAAGGGGGGGTTGGTTTTACAGTTTTATACCTTTTATACATCGGTCTAGTTTTATCCGCAATAGTTTTATACATGTATAAAACCGTGTATTATACTCGGCGGGATAAAACCTGCCAACTCTGTTGGA
>JAKCPI010010033.1:0-26341 GCA_023213315.1 Euborellia annulipes
GTAATGAATGAATTAGAAACCTTTCTTATAAAAAGGCTTTATTCAACTTTATCAAACTATATTTACAAATATAAACAGTTTAAGTCAACATAATAAACAACAATAAAACAACTATCACATTCTTCCCTCCTCTTTACGTTTCGAAGTCCTTCAAATACTCAGGCGCACGTCTCGAACGGGTGCTCCTCCGCACAGCCTCCGTGCTCCCAGGTTGAAGAGTACTGTCAATGCTATTAGGCTGAAGGGTATCGTCGGCGCCATCAGGTTGACGGGTTTCGTCGATATTGCCCCCATTTCCACTTACAACCTCGTTTGGGTCCTCTTCCTCTTCGATTTCCTCCTCATTTTCCCCCAAAGGTGCTAAGTGCCTTGTAGATACCGTAGTCTCCCTTCCATCAGAGTGACGGACATAGGCGTAATCCGGGTTGCTTTCGATTAGGGTGACTTCCTCCACTTTCGGATCGTATTTGGATTGTCTTTGAAATTTTCTTAAAAGTACCTTCCCTTGAGACATCAACCAATTCGGAAGAGATTCCCCACTAGCACTCCTTCTCACATGCTTAAACATTCTTTCATGTGGAGTGGAATTTGTTGAGGTACATAACAGCGACCTGATCGAATGCAATGCTTCTGGGAGTATGATTTCCCAATTTGAAATATGTAGATTTTGAGTTTTTGCCGCCAATTCCACTGTTTTCCAAATTATTCCATTATAACGTTCGGCCTGTCCATTACATTGAGGATTATAAGGAGCAGTGCGACTTGAAGCTATATTACATAAATTTAGGAAAGTTTTAAATTCTTGAGACATGAAAGGTGTTCCTTGATCGGAATGAATATACGCAGGTATACCAAAAATTGCAAAAAGTTGTTTTAACTTAGAAATGACGGTAAAGGATGTCATATCCGAGCAGGGAAACGCAAGAGGGAATCTCGAATATTCATCAATCACAGTAAGTATATAATGGTTCTTTGTATTCGAAGGCAGTGGTCCCTTGAAATCGATATTTAAGCGTTCGAATGGACTGGTAGCTTTTATCAAATGACTTTGTTGACTCTTCTTTAAAAATTTTGGCTTCATTTCGCAGCAAATCGAACATCCGGATGTAATCCGACGAACATCTTCCAAAGAGAAAGGTAAGTTTTTGCTTCTTACCCAGTGGTTCATTCTAGTGATCCCTGGATGACAGAGAGAATCGTGAAGCTGCTTTAATTTACTATCTCGATTATCAAGCAACAAGCAAATTCTTGAGAAAGCATCAGCGGCGGCATTATTCTTCCCAGGTCTGTATATGATGTCATATTTGTAGCAAGATAGCTCAAGACGCCATCTCATTATTTTCTCATTTTTTATTTTCCCCGTATGTTCCATGTCAAACATAAAGGAAACTGATTTTTGATCTGTTATAAGGCGAAAATAACGACCCATCAAGTAATGTCTCCATTTCCGTATAGATTCAACTATAGCATATGCCTCCTTTTCTATCGACGAATGCTTCTGTTCACTTGATGAGAGCGCCCTCGAGAAAAATGCTACAGGACGACCTGATTGTGTAAGTGTTGCAGCGATCGCCATATCGGAAGCATCGGTCTCAACGGTAAATGGAATATCATAATCAATTGCAGATAGCACTGCATTTGCAATATCTGATTTCAAACATAGAAAAGCCTTCTTCCCTTCCTCTGTTAAAGGTAACTTACTTTCAGAAAGTGGTTTTATCTTTCTTGAAAAATCCTTAATATATTTAGAAAAATGTGAAAACATCCCTACCATTCTACGTAAAGAAGCAACATCATCTGGAAAGGTAAGATTCTTTAACGGCTGAAGACGATCCTGATCAGGTTTGATTTCTCCATTTGTAATAGTGTATCCCAAAAGATTTATTGTTTTAAGTCTAAAATTACTCTTCTCTTTATTTATTGTTAAATTATATTTTCTGGCTACTTCCATGAAAGATTTCAAATGTTCATCGTGATCTTCCTCATTCTTGCCACAAATCGTAATATCATCCAGATACGCGAATACGTTTTTCAAACCTTCTTTGCGAATGATTTCATCTATTGTTCTTTGGAAAGCAGCTACTCCATTCGTGACGCCAAAAGGAATTCTCGTAAATTGGTAGAGCCGTCCTCCCGCTTCGAATGCTGTATAAGCTCTGTCTTCTTTCTTGATCGGAATTTGATGATAGGCACTTCTCAAATCTACCGTGCTAAATACTCTGCAATTGGCAACATTGTTTATTATATCATCGATTCTTGGAAGAGGATAGGCATCAAGCAACGTGAAACGATTTATGGTTCTCGAATAGTCTATGACCATGCGTCTTTTGTGGTTTTCATTGGTCGTTACAAGTGCTTGTGCCCTCCATGGAGAATAGCTTATTTCAATCACCCCCTCTTTTAGAAGACGTTCAACTTCCTGAGTGATGAATTCATTATCATTTCTAGTATGACGTCGGGACTTTATAGAAATAGGATGACAATCAACGGTCAAATTCCCAAATAATATAGCAGGTTTTACTTTTGCAACAACCAAACCACAAATAGATAAAGGAGGTTTTAATCCCCCGAAAGATAACTCAACTTTTGAATGTTGCTGCATAAGATCATGTCCCAGTATAATGTCACAGCAAAGATTAGGAAGTACAGATACATTCAATTTCTCGTAACGATGCCCTAATAAGCAAAGATTTTACTTTTGCAACAACCAAACCACAAATAGATAAAGGAGGTTTTAATCCCCCGAAAGATAACTCAACTTTTGAATGTTGCTGCATAAGATCATGTCCCAGTATAATGTCACAGCAAAGATTAGGAAGTACAGATACATTCAATTTCTCGTAACGATGCCCTAATAAGCAAAGATCTATCTGACATTTACCAACTGGTATAGCTTTGAAATTAGAAGAAGCCATGCAAACTTCTTGGAAAGTTGAATATACTAATTTCAATTTCAGATCTCGTGCTAGTTTCTCATCGATGAAAGTCGACGTACTTCCGGTATCAATTAGAGCAAAAGCTTTTTTCCCATTTACATTTACAATAATAGTTGCTTTCGATAATAAAGAATTTGTATTTCCCGAAATGTTAGCCAGAATGGACGAGACCTGCTTACTTTTCTTAACAGATCGACAAACTCTCGAAAAATGGCCTATTTTGGCGCAAGAATTGCACGTTGCATCCTTTGCAGGGCACCTACTCCGTGGGTGCATTCCATAACCACAAAAGAAACATTTCTGATTTTTATCAGTGGCCCGAATAGAATTCAGAATTCTCTTCGTTTAAAGGAATTATTTTCTCTTCATCGGGAATGATTGGGGCCTTTACCGCATTAATTAATGGCAAAGTCGGCGAATTGTACTGTTGTGATCGAATTTGTGCTAATTCTAGTGATCGAGCCATCTCAAATGCTTCTTTTAGAGTAAGAGTATTATTCTCTAGAAGTCTTTGCCGGATATTAGGACTAGTTAATCCACTTATGAAAGCATCTCGGATACAATCCGCGCAGTTTACATCTGCCGTTACCGCTTTGAATTGGCAATCTTTACCGAGCAATTTTAAAGCTTCTAAATATTGATCTATAGTTTCCTCGGAGTTCTGTCTACGGGAAGCTAACTTATATCTGGCAAATACTTCATTAATCGGTTTGATATAAAGATTCTTAAGAGTACTCACTGCGTCATCTAGAGTCTTACATTCACTTATGTACTCATATGCATTAGGAGAGATGTAATTGATTAATAGTTTTAACTTATCTTCATCAGTAGCTTTCGTCGTTGTAATAAAATTAGAAAATGTTCGATACCAGTGAGTCCATTGCTGTGCCGCCAAGCTCGAATTTAAGTCGATATCTAGTCGCTCTGGTTTCAAAAATCTCTCCATTGTAATAAAATAAAGTTGAATAAATTGTAATGAATGAATTAGAAACCTTTCTTATAAAAAGGCTTTATTCAACTTTATCAAACTATATTTACAAATATAAACAGTTTAAGTCAACATAATAAACAACAATAAAACAACTATCACAATGTCTTAAACGCTTAAAAAAAGGTCAAAGACAGAAAATTTATTTAATTATTTATATTTCCCGGAAAGGCTGGAGATCCTGGGTTCGATTCCCGGAGGCCATGGGGCGTTTGGCCTTAGCAACAAAAAAACATACAGTCTTGTTAAATAGAAAATTTATTTTTCGAATGATAAACAGTCTGAGAAAACGGAGACTAACCCAGGGCCGGATCTAGGGGGGGGGGGGCAGTGAGTGCATGTGCCCCGGGGGTTCGGGGCGGCAATTAAAGAAAGATTTACTAAAAAAAAGTTAAAATGATATGAGTTTTGTATAGAAAATTTTAAGGAGGGGGCGGAAAATGAAATTTTGCCCCCCCCTAAAAAAATCTCCTATTTCCGGCCCTGGACTAACCTGATTAATAATTTGGCTTTGCTATATTAAATTTAGAAAATAAGCATACTTACTTCTATAAATAATTCTGAAATGCTCTTTCTCCAGTAATCGCTTTCATTTTGATGTTTTTCAATAAGATTTAAAACAAATGTCTTGATAAAATAACTCTTAATATCAGAGAAATTTTGTGTGTCCCGAGTTTTCTTAAAAAAAATATATATATAAAATTAAAATAATAATTATATAAGGGATAAAAATAGTTATATTTACATACTTTTAAAAATTTTATTAATGGTTTTAGATTTTGTTTGCCATGCATCAGATAGTTTTCTTGCTCGGGGAATGAAAGCCTCCAGAGTAAATTTCTGGATATATTCTCGGCGTTTATTATTGGCTTTGGGACTAAATACCAATTAATATTCTAAAAGATAAAATAAATAATTAGTCAAATGACTTGAATTTAGGAGGTACATTCAAACGACCAACACTTAACAGTTACAGTATCTTCAAATTCAGGATAACTTACTTTTGTCAAAAAGGTTTAAATTATAGCCTAAATAAATAGTTACCGCAATTAAAGGTAAATATCGCTCAAATTGTATTATGAGAATTAGAGCCGTAACGAGGGTATGAAACGCCTGTAGCAAGTGTAACTTGCTCCCCCGTAATTCAGGGTTTCCTAACCATTTTTGTGCAAAGCCCTATCCTTCTTAAGTTATTGTGCTCACTATGTAATGTAGTAGAGGTAGTGCAGTATATTTTTTTTGTAAAATATATAAAGTGATATTTCAAATTCTAAATTGCCCCCCTGAATAATCGAATCCCCCCTCCCCAAGTTGGAAAACTTCCAGTAAAAGTTATTTATTTTCTTGAATATTAATTTATATAAATATAAAGGCATAAAACCCGTTGTGGTGTTTAATAACTTCCATAAATGCCCACGGGGGGGGGGGTGGGGGGTGGGGGGCCCTCCCTCTTCCACCCACCGTGGGGGGGTCCCCCCCCGGGCCCCCCGATTTTTTTTTTAACCCCTCTGGATACCGGGTTGATTTAATAAAACCTCCCCCCCCCTAATATTTAAATTCTTAATAAACGGTTTTTTTGATTTTTTTTTCTGGCCCGGCGGCGGGGGAGAGGGGGGGGTGTGTGTGTGTGTGGGTGTGGGGGAGAGAGAGAAGAGGTATTAAAAAAAAAAAAAAAAAAAAAAAAAAAAACTTCCATAAATAATCAACGTGATAGACACGGATAAAGTATAATAGTGGCTGTGCCCAGTTGTACCCGTGGTGGACGCCTGTTTTGCTACGCCTTCGTTACGGTCCTGTATATATATATATATATATATATATATATATATGGATGAATCAATTTTATTTTAAAATGTCAAAGATTTAAATCTACATAAAAAGTGAGTGTGAATTAAGAATTTGAGTCTTGCATTAATTCTGTGCTAAAGAATTTGGATCTTATATTAATATTAATATCGAAAATTCTATAGCTATAACATTTTAACTGAATTAAAAATAAATTAAAGCATATTACTATTTGTTTTTTAATATCCTCCTCTTTGTTCGGAAACTTTTTTTTAATCCCTTCTGGCCACATTGGCAAATTGAATCTGTATACTGGCACTAAATCAATAGAAAATTCCTCACAATTTGGTACTGATATGACCATAGTCATTGCAGGTCCGCCTTTTTTAAAAGTTATCTGAAATATAAAAAGATTTCAATTATTTTTTTTAATGTATCAATATAATAAATATTTAAAAATGAACAATATATTTTTACTCAAAACCTTCTTCAAATATATTCAACAGATTTCTAACTCAAACCAATAAAAATGTATTTAAATCATCAAACCATTAATAAATGGATTCTATTTTTTTTTTGTGAACTAAGACTTCATGAAAAGTTAATGACAATTATATTCTTAGAAAGAAATTCCTACCGATACGATGAAAAAGTGAAGATATACTCATAGTAAATACGAGTATAGTTGAAAAATTAGTGCCATGAGGGGATAAAGTTTTGACCAGGAATTATAAAGCAAACAAGGCTTAAATTTTTACCTTGTCGAAATTTCGGAAAGAATGTTTGTTACCCAGCATCTGTATATTGATGTTTAAGAAATTTACCTTCGATCGTCCCTGGCATTCAAGTACAATTTTCTATATATCGTAAAATATCAAAGCCGGACCAAGGAAAACTTGGGCCAAGATTATAATTTGCGCAGCCTTATCAACAAAAATTTATATATTTTTTAATATTTATGCAGCCCCTCCCCCTTGAACCGCCTGCGGCGGACCCTCGCCTTTTTTTAATTATGAGAAGCTTAACGTCTAGACAGGGGGCTTTGCCCCCTGGACCCCACTCAGCTGGCTCGGGCCCACCTGCGGCGGACTCTCGCCTTTTCTTCGAAATAATGAAAAGAAAATTATTATTATTCCATACCAATTCAGTGCCTGCTTGAGGATTTGTTTAAATACATTCATGGAATATACAAATGAAAAGAATACATAAATATTTCCTATGGGAGAAATTGAAACTTTAAGAATTATTAACTCAAAAAGTTAGAGAAATTTCGGGATGAAAATAATTTTCCTGTAATCCCGAGAAGGTCCTCTTTATGTATATAAAATTTCAATTTAAAATTACAACTGGAAGTTGCCTAAATAGAGCGTGACAGACAGACGGACACTCCGCAATTATTATATATAGACTAGCCGCGCCGCCCGCCTTCGGCGGGCTTCGCGTCTAGCCAGGAGATACGGGCTGGCGTCTAGACAGGGGGGCTACGCCCCCTGGACCCCCACCAGCTGGCTCGGATCCGCCTGCGGCGGACCCTCGCCTTAAATATGAGAAACGGGCTGGCGTCTAGACAGGGGGGCTACGCCCCCTGGACCCCCCCAGCCGCTGGCTCGGGCCGCCTGCGGCGGACCCTCGCCTTTCTTAAATATGAGATACGGGCTGAACGTCTAGGCAGGGGGGCTACGCCCCCTGGACCCCCCTCAGCTGGCTCGGGCCCGCCTGCGGCGGACCCTCGCCTTTTCTTAATTATGAAAAGAAAATTATTATTACTAACAACTAAGTATTCCAGTCCTGTGCCTGCTTGAGGATTTGTTTACATTCAAAGAATACACAACTGCAAAGAATACTTAAATATTTCTCTATACATTTCCTATGGGAGAAATCGTAACTTTAGCAATTAATAACTCAAAAAGTTATAGGAATTTCGGAACTCGAGTATTTTTCCGGGACTCTCCATAACGTCCTTTATAAGACTGCAAAATTTCGTTTCAAAATTCCAACGGGAAGTTGGTCAAACAGAGCGTGACAGAGGACGAACAGACGGACAGACGGACGGACAGACGGACACACCGCAATTATTATATATAGATCTTTTAAATCTTTGTACTCTCACCTTGTATGTATTTTTTTCTGGTGTGTCCAAAGTAAGATAATTATTTTTAGTTAATGAATTGTGAGCTAAAGTGATACAACGCTCAAACCATTGTCGAAATTTTTGTTGATCGAGGCATTTAGTTCCATCAATTTGATCATATAAAGACCTTAAAAAAAAAAAACTCAATCAATATATAATATATTATATATATAAGGGGGCCAGAAGCAAATGGGTACAAGTGACAAATCGGGTGTAATTGAGAGAAAAATTTAAAAGTTCGAAAATAAAAGTGTGTTTTATTACATTAAATATATTTATCTTTGCTTTTTTTTAAGGGTAATAAATAAATAGAATTTATACAGAATTTTCGCCATTTTTATTATTCTATAATATGAAAATGCCGAAAAATACTTTACTAAAATTTCCTTTTAAATAAAAAATATCTTTTATATATATATATATATATATATATATATATATATATGGGTCATTCTACAAAAATGGATTAACTTTGGGGTCGGATTTGAAATGCACTTGTAACTTTGATTTCAATTGTTTGTAATGATTTTGATAGACAATAAGTTAATTTGATTGTATCCATATAGTAACGCTCAGATTTTTTTTGAATTAATATATAAGCTCATCAGCCTCTTAGCTTTACGGTTGAAAAACTTCCAAGGGACTGACGTTTTTGATATAGAACACAAAAAATCTGCTAATTGATATGGAATATTTTTGAATATTCTTCAAATTTAACATAAGTCTAGGGACTGACGCTCGGATCGAGGTAAGCGACTTGAAATAAAAAAAAAAATGTAAATTTATTTAAAATCAAAATTTATGACTTAACAACGGTTAATAAAGTATCTTAGATTATATCGACATGGATAATAATGATATAAATCTAATAGTTTAAAATAAATTTGCATTTAAATGTTCACTTTATGAGCTGGTACATCCCAGGGGAATGACTTTTTAGGGTTAAAAAGACGAATATTTTCATTAAATTTTTTTAATTTTCAATATTTATCATGTGTGCCCGAAAATCATTAACCTTTTATATTACCTGATGATTAAAAAAAGTCAATAAGTTTGGTAGTCACTGAATTATTTGCAAATCCGCGAAGTTAACCCATTTTTGTAGAATGGCCCTATATATATATATATATATTGGGATATATAAATATAGACTGTTTTTTTTTGTTTCTAGCTAACAAACTAATCTCTATGAATGCAATCGAGGGTCTAGCCCAGCATTAGTAAAAATTCATTAATGATATCTACACCTTAAGGAAGGAAACAGGACCCCAGTTAAGTAAAAACCACAAGTTCTCTTTTATAAATTGTATATATATATGATGATTGTTCACTTACATTTTCAAAATGTTAAGAAAGACCTATAAGAGTGATATCGTTTTTAAGATAAACATTTTAATACTTACTTATATTTGTCCGTAAACTCGGGACTTTTTACCAATTTATCCACCCAATTTCCGATATTAACCTTCGCATATCCAGGGTTTTCAGTTGAATATTCAAAAACCATTTCAGTTAAAGCAAATGGCAATTTAAAAAGAATGTTAACATCAAATTCGTCTGGTTTTGATATTTTTAAATTGTCGTAATAACTTCCAGACATTTGATGTTTTTGATACATTGCATCAAATAATTTATCTTGTTTTTTGGCTTCTGATATAAAACTTGAAAATACCTGTAAAAAGAAAATAAATTGGCCATTTAATTAATAATTTATTCAAAAATATGATGATTGTTCACTTACATTTTCAAAATGTCTATAATATTTTCTTTTTTCTTCCTCATCAAGTCTTATAAATTTTGCATTTATGTTATTAAAAGAATTTTCTAAATTATTCATTTTTTAAATGGTATATTTCAAATCAGTGAAATAGAAATAAATTTCTTTTTGAATGAGTTGAAAAATGATGCAATGTTCAAGTAAGATCTAAAATGTAGATAAATAAAAAAAAATCATATCAAGTTAAATATAAAACAGTAGCAATTTAGTTCCTTACCTTAAGAGAAGAAGAACCCTTTTATAAAAATATAAGGAGATTGTATTTCTTTATATACTTGTCGAATAGTTGTTGATATGGTTGATATTGGTTGATATCAAAGGATATCTCAAGGATATCTCATGGGATCTCCCTTTCAAAGGGAAATAACCTGGGCTGAAGAAGCAAAGAATTCAGAGAGATAACGCAAGGAATTTCACTTCAAGACTTAAAAGATAAGTGAACTTAATTCCGGGAATTTTAAAACACATCTAAAATAAAAAAGAAGATGCCAGGAGCATAAATAACACCCTCCGTAGACCACGCAATGCGGGGGGGGGGGGCGCAGCAGGTCAAAGGGCGCAGAGACCCGGGTACAAAAATTTCCAGCGTTACAGAACAATTTGGTTCCCAAAAAAAAAAAATTTCGTAAAAATTTGGTTCTGCAAAAAAAAATTCGTTTCGCCCCCCCCCCTATCTTCTCCTTCTATATACGCCCCTCCAGAAGGGGGGATCATTCTTGTTCCTACGGAGGGGTGGGGGGGGCATTTAAAGTAGTTACGCCTCTGGAGAATGCTTTCATAACAGTCGCGAATTTCATTTCTTTATTAATTTTAAAAAGAATCTGAAAATTTTAGGTAGATATTTTTATATTTTGATCTTTGAAAATTTAACCCTGTGTAAATTTGAAATTCTCCCTTTGACCGTGGTAGGTTTGGTTTATTTAAATCTATGGATTGTTCTTTTGACGTGACAACGACTTACAATACATGTTTGTATATGGCTTATTTATTATTTATGGTATAGTATATTATCTATGGTATATGGCCGAGTAGGGAGGCATGCACGAAAAAGTTGGCTGGCTTGAATAACTCCTCTGTCTTAAGCGGTATAATTATGTTGAATATACGGTTAGAAAGAATGGTTTTTCAGCTAAAGATTTCACCATTTATTTTTATTCTCTCATTCCATTTTACCGCGCTGCGGTAAATTCTAAACCCCTGAATGCGCCACTAAATTTGGGAATTTTTGTCAATATACATTTAATTCTATAAATTTTTTATATTATATTGTATTTTACAATTTTTTTATTATTTAGAAAATCTTTATGCCTATTTTATAACAACGCATATATATAAACGTTGCATATAAATAGAAATTATCTAAAAAAATAAATATCTTAATAAAAAAGAAATTGCTTAATTTTTCCCAATTATATAAATAAGCGATTTCTTCTAAAGTGATAAATATCTTGAGTGGGTGTCATTGATCTCAACACGAAAGTAATGGTAATTAGTGAAAAATGTAAAATAGCACTTCAAAAAATCTTGGAACCGCCACTGTAAAATGGTAATTCCCCTATTTATGAACTATAGCCTAAATATTTGTTTGTAATCTCATTATATCTACACAAATTATCTTACACTTTGATAAAGATCAAATTATTGGCTAAGTTTTATGTATGAAGTGAAGAGAACGAAATAGAACCAAACACGAGAAAAATAAAATACTAAATTTGCTCTTCTAGCTTTCAGTTGCAAAACTCTAAAAAATTGTTAAAAATATTATTTTATCAATTTTTTTACTTTCTCTTACCTATGTATATATGTAATATATATATAGAGAGAAAGTATTGGATTCATGTCAAAAATTCGATGTCGAGATTTTGATGGATCTTCACGTTTTGAGGTCCCCTGAATCCAAAAAAGTGGTTTTCGCGACATGGTCTGTCTGTGTGTGGGTGTGTGTGTGTTCAATTTTAAGCATGAAGGAATTGAGCTAGGAGGTTGAAATTTTATATTTAAGTTAAACACCCCCGGGACCGGAAAAATAAGCTTTTAATCAAAATCGGCCAAAGAGTACTAGTACTTTACTGATGTACTTTTTCAGTTTTTTTCGATTTTCTCAAAATTTGCTCCAACGATTTTTTTTAAAATTCAAAAATCAATTATTTTTTAGATGCTCTTTAAAATGTATATTCTCATTTTGCGATTGAAATCTTCTGAAGACCACTTTACTCTTGTATTTCATAGGGAAGGATAGGAGAAATGGTTGCCATGGTAACAAAATATAAATATTTTCCCATACTTATAAATTTTACATCTTGAATTCAATTGTACCCTACTGTCGGAAACTAAATACATGTGACAGAAAAATCTGGTGTGAAAGCACAGTGCACAACTTTCGATTACCGAAGGTAAGAGAAAGTTGTGTGCTTCCCATACACCAGATTTTTTTAAACCGAAATCAACATTATATATCATTATTACCCTATTTCCTCATTTATTATAACCCTAATTTTGGCCCATAAGCACCAAGAGAAAGGGAGGATACAAGTGGTTGGGGGATGATAAAGGGCCCCCCCCCCCCCCCCGAGATTTGAGAAAAATATTTTTTGGGAATAAAATTTTATTTTTATTATAAAATTTTAAAATTTGATACTTAAAAATTTGTTTTGTATATATATTCTGGTAAATAAGTACAGAATACACCCTGAAAGTAAGAAAAAATTGTGTGCTGTGCGACCAGTCACACCAGATCACCTTCCCCCCCCCCCCGAGAAACTCCCCTGGATTCGTTCTTGACCAAGAGTCAATAAATTTGAATTTGCCAGACAATTTATTAAAGTGATGCGTCAGCAGGCAAAAAAGAGGAAACAAGGAAACAGAAAGGAAAATTTTATGTCAAAGTCAAAATGTGATATCGTGATAAACGAAAGTGAATTTAATAATTAACAGATGTTTATAATTCTATTTAAATGATGATGGAAATTTAAATATTTAAAATGCATAATTTTATTCTTTTATTTTTACTATTTTTTATTATTCCTTTTGTTTATTCAAACAAATACTGTACAGCTGAACAAAAATCAAATCCTTACGTTATAACAGATATTAAAAGAAATTCAGAAGGTAAATAAATATTCTCAAATATATTTATATATAAGCCTAATTTTATAATTGAAATAACATATAATAATAATAACAGATTTTCCAAAATATATTGTCATTTAAGCCATTTAGGAATTTAGAAGATATTTTTTTGTCCAAATGAAGTTATAATGGGGAGGTTTGGAGACTAGAATTTTCTTTTGATTGACTTTGATTAGGGTTTCAACTTTTTATGTCTGATAGTTTTAAAAGCAAAATTTTTGAATAGATTGCTTTTAAACAATGGAGAGCATGCAACAAGTTATTTGATGTATGCCCTCCTGAATGGTGTTCCTAATTTTCACATATCATTTTCTTTTATTATAAAGCTATATGTTTCTATTTATGACCCAACTTACTTTCAATTTTTCCCAGAATCGCATTTGAATCATCATTGTGATTTGTATTGGAAGTTTTTACTTTCATTGCAATGCTTTAAATCAATAAATCCCTTGGTTATAGATTAAAAATGCGTAGAAAATCATATTTATGTTTGGCATATGTCTGTACTTCTACTTTGAAAAAGAATGGAAAACAACCCAGTAAAAATTCCATTTTTCCCTCTTGCGAAAATCATTCGACCTTTTTTTTTGGTATACGAGTCTCATCCCATCTTTTCAAACTGGTTTTTGCCCAAAAAATAATCGGTAAATATTCGATTAATCGATTATTTTGCCCTAATCTTAATGAGGTTTTCGGCAAAGGAAGTAAGTCAAAAACAAGTAGAAAGATGGTTTTAAGTCGGGTGAGGAAGGAAGAGATCGGCCATAACAAGAACTTCTATCAGCCTTGGAAGAGGAAGAAGATCATTCCACGATCGACTTTGTTTTATGTTTGAGGACTCATTCAGCGACGTTTCACCTTGCTAAGGTTTTAGAGTCGACGGACGTTCGTGGAATGATCGATATTGAATTTTTTGGGGCCAGTATTTCGGTTGTCAAGCCAAACAGTAGTCGAATGTTGTCCTAACTTTTTTTGAACAGTCCCTTGTTACAATTTGATTGAGCGTTTTTGCCTAATCGGTGTGCGTCGGCATTGAGCAAAACGTTTTGCTCTTGGACAAAACATTTTGCCCAATGCCAACGCACACCGATTGAGCAAAACGCTCAATGGCAAAACATTTTGTTCAATGATGTCGAATCATGCTCAATTGTGTTTTGCCTCCTCGGTGTGTGTTGACCCATAGAAAAGCATTGAAAAAACAATTTTAGGCACGATTAGTCAAAAACGTTTTGTCCGAAAACGTTTTTGCTCACTTGGTGTGCGTTTAGCCTAAGTATTGATACTATTAATACTTTGTTTGTTTTTTTTCAGCATGTACAAACTTTCAATTTCAAGAAAATATATCAAAAGAAATAGATGATATTTCATTATTAAATAAAACAAATAATGGAAAACCATTTGTTAACATATATTTCAATAATGCCAATTGGACAGGTAAGGATAGTCTATATTATTAAATACGAGTTATAGTAAAAAGTCTTATATGGCCTGAGTTGCCGAGAAGACTGTGTGTATGTGTATGAGTGTGAGTGTGAATGGAAAAAAGTGTGAGTGTTTAAATCTTATTATTCTTATTGGGTTCAACATTATTTTTATTTTTATTTAAAGGAACAAGGTTTTTATAAAACTACTATATCTTCCTCAAATGGCGCTCCCAAAGTCACCAAAGTTTATTTCGTGAATGCTTTACAATTCTGGGTGCTGGGGAGGGGGGGGGGGGAATATACAAAAATTTAATAAATAAATTTTTACTTTCTCTTACCTATGTATATATGTAATATATATATAGAGAGAAAGTATTGGATTCATGTCAAAAATTCGATGTCGAGATTTTGATGGATCTTCACGTCCCCTGAATCCAAAAAAGTGGTTTTCGCGACATGGTCTGTCTGTCTGTCTGTGTGTGTGTGTGTGTGTCTGTGTGTCTGTGAACAAAATATCTCAAGAACGAAAAGAGCCAGGAGGTTGAAAATTTATATTTAAGTTAGGCACCCCCATGGGACGTCACACGAAGCTTTTGAACAAAATCGACCAAAAAGTACTAGTACTTTACTGATTCACTTTTTCAGTTTTTTTCGATTTTCTCAAAATTTGCTCCAACGATTTTTTTTTAAATTCAAAAATCAATTATTTTTTAGATTCTCTATAAAATGTATATTCTCATTTTGTGATTGAAATCTTCTGAAGACCACTTTACTCTTGTACTCCATAGAAAAGATAGGAGAAATGGTTGCCATGGTATCAAAATATAAATATTTTGCCATACTTATAAATTTTACATCTTGAATTCAATTGTACCCTACTGTCGGAAACTAAATACATGTCGACACAAAAAATCTGGTGTGACAAGCACAGTACACAACTTTCGATTACCGAAGGTAAGAGAAAGTTGTGTGCTGTGCGCCAGTCACACCAGATTTTTATATATTCTGTTTAACTTTAATTCAATACAAAGTAAGATCTTTAATTTAATTCAATATCTAAAGCATTAGACCTCAGGTTTACGAGATGAATGTCCTGAGGATCAAGTATTCACTTCATAAAACTATGGTTTTGTTTTCAACACCTTTTCTTATCTCATAATTCTTGTTTTAATGTGTTTGTGAGTATTTATTTAATAGATGCTCTCCTTCCAATTATATTAGTTTGAGAGCTTCGAACTTTCGATGGGACATATTATAATGAATTATAAAAAAAAGAGTTAATTTTCCTTAGCATTGCCGGGAAGAATGAGACATTTGTCATAGCGGTGGACGAGTTTTCCAAAAACTCTCTTCAGAGTAGTTTGCTGCCATCATACCTTCAGCTGCAGAAACAAGTCGAAGTCTGTACGCCGAATGATGGAACACTTCCCAATAAACTGAGTAAGCTGTTGGGTTACCGCAGCATTA
Organism: Euborellia annulipes; assembly: GCA_023213315.1. Taxonomy (NCBI): domain Eukaryota; kingdom Metazoa; phylum Arthropoda; class Insecta; order Dermaptera; family Anisolabididae; genus Euborellia; species Euborellia annulipes. The sequence continues at coordinate 15,638 of JAKCPI010010033.1, forward strand.
TGCGGACTTGCGTTGTCATCAATCAAAACAATTCCAGATGATAGAATACCTCTCCTTTTGTTCTGGATGACGTTTTAATGTCTGACCATACACGTTTGCTGTGATCATAGTCCTTTGCTGCGAAGACCTATCTCAATACACTAGGTTCTATGTCAAGGGTGTGGGAAAGTTCGTCCACCGATATGACAAATGTCTCAGTCTTCACCACGACTACGTGTCAAAGAAAATTTGATTGTATCCTGATAATCAAACCATTTTGTGATTCACACTTTGTGAATTATTATTTTTATATTCAAAAAAATAGCCCTGTATTAGCTTGGACTTTGAATATTGCCCCATATACGATTCGAATTAAACTTTAATAATAAATAATAATTTAGTTTTTAAACTAAGCTTATATCCATTTAAATTATACTAAAATTAATTTTGATTTTTTTAGAAATCAACTTTCGTTTTTCATTGAAGTCAAATAAAAACATCGCATTTTGTAGAAGATTATATAAACCACTAAATGAAACAGAATTTCTTTATGAATGTGATTGGATCACAGGTGAAATGATTGATAAAGATTGTTATTTCGAATATGAAACATTTTTAAAAATAAATGATAAAATCATCAAGACAACATATAATAAATTTTTCTTCAAAATCCCTAAAGGTAAAAAAAAAAAAACATAGTTACAGAGAAATATTTATTGATACGAATAAACAATCTTTGAGCTACTTTTCAACAAACGTATATATATATATATAGATTTATATTCCCTACTGGAATTTTTGTCCTTGTTTTGTCTTTCTATGTGATCAACTTTTATACATCTATGTCCTAGCACTTAATCATCAGCTTAAAAATGAAAATAAAATTGTTAATTTTCTTCTTCATCAACTTAACTTAATAATTCTTATTTCAAATTACAGACGGTGAAGAAACGATTCTATTTTCATATATGAATATAACACATCCACCCAAAATATCTTTACACTTGAGAGGTGATAATGAGACTTTAAACAATTACCAAGTGAGTCTTTTTAGAAATGATCAACTTTTTGATAAACAAAATACAACGTCAAATATTTTATTCTACAATCTTGAATTCTATGGAAACTATTTTTTTAACATTTATATTATAAATGAAAACAAATATGTACTAACTCCAGTTTTTATATATGGTAAATATATTTGTTTCAAAATTAATTTGTTATTATTCTAAAATATTAATCAAAAGTAATTTTTCAGAACTCACTTTGGACTACACCCTTCTCAGTGTTTGCTTAGCAATTCTTTTCCTCTCAATAATTGCTATTATTATTTACTATAATAGAAAAATTTTTTTCTTCAGGAAGGAAAAAGGTAAAAAAATATTCTCTACTACTTTCTTGACAATTAACAATCTTATCATTTTTGGATAATAAATAAAAGTTTACTAGCAACTATAGGCTTGGTTTAGTTGTTTCAAATAATTGTAATTCAAGGAATTTTATGCAATCATAAACCTGAAATACCAGTACTGGGACTGGGTGGGGGATTTTTTTTTTCTTGAAGGCTGCCGAGGTCAATTAGAGGCTTATTTTATGGGCGTTTCTCTACTAATTGGAAAATCGCTGTCATAGGCAAATTATATAATAATAAATTTTATTATTACTGAATACTAAGTATTAGTAAAGAATATTCAGTATATTAGCTATTTTTGGAATACAATCGCTTATATTGTAATATAAATTAGCAATAATTAAATGAACTTCAAACACCTCAATGCACAGTCCCCTGTCGTGTCCCATTTCTAAAATTACGAGTCTTAATGACAAATATTTTTTTTAGTATTATTTTCTGGTAATATAATCATTAATTATTCTTGAATACAGTTGGCATCTTTATAAAATACAATCATATGTTTAAAATCACAATTTAATTTATTAGATTTAAACTTTCTACCGTAGGTTCAAGTTGAAACATTATGTATATAATATGAAAGGTAAAATACACTAGGTTATGTGTTTCAAAGTTTTTTTTATTAATTAAAATTAATTTAAAAAACAGTAGTCGAATGTTGTCCTCACTTTTTTTGAACAGTCCCTTGTTACAATTTGAAAATTGCACGGACATCACACTATGCATTGGTGTGGTCGTTAGATCGTGAAATGTAACGCAATTCAATGTGGAGTTCGTTACCTTTGCAGAGTTATGCGGGCTGACGCCATTTAGTCACTGTTACCACTGCGTTAGTCAATGAACTCGTGTCTCGACGTTTAATTTTAACAGTCCCCTGGTAGGCATTATTTGAATTGTTTGAAGTGTTAAAATTGTAATGTTTTTAAATAATTACGCGTACTTAGCGAGTATGTAATCACGTCTGCCTTTTCAATTTTATGCTGACTTCTAGCCCAAGAGGCAAAAACTTTACTTTTGTGTTAGTACCCAGAAGCCCATACAAATTTATTATTTTAGTTAAACTTTACAGTTTAATTTCTTTTCTTTTTTTCAGATTCGAAATGCTTGATAATTTATAAATCTACTAATATTAATCATAATAAATTAGTAGAATCTCTGGCAAGGCTGTTGAAATTTGATTTTAATATTGACATAAAGTTGGATGTTTTTGATATTCAATTCACACAAGATAAGGTAATTTATAATTCAAATAGGCCTAAATACGTATATATTTATAATTAATATTTTCTTTCTTTTTAGAATCCATTTTCCTGGTTTCGAGATAATTTAAAGAAGGCCGATTTTGTGATATTCATCGCCTCGCCTCCCGGTCCAGAAATAGGAATTTATCCCAATTTATATGATTTAGCTGTGAGACACTATGAAGAAGATTTTATCAAAATCCGAGCGAAATTTATCAACGTTATTTTCCCATATTGCAATAAAACAATGATTCCAGAACAAATCAAAGATTTATTAACTTTTGAAGTCAACGAAAATATTAAGGGTTTAGTAAATTATTTGAAAAAATCTAAATATTTTTGGATAAAATTTAAATACATCACTGTGGATAAAAAGAGTAAAAATTTTGAAGAATATTTAAAAATTCTAAATGAATGTAAATATATAAAAATAATTGAAGATTTAGTTGTAAGAAATTCAAACGAACCTGAACCTCACGGATGTATTACGCCGCCGGAATTTGGACATTTAACTCCAACATATCAAGAGCAAACAGAAACATCTCCCCTAAAAAATAGATTCGAAAATTATGAATTTGTCAAAGATATTGAGAATCTAAACCTCTCGGGAGAAGAATTCAAAGAAACAAATTCACCCAATACAAATACAAACAATGTTTTAATTGATTTAGATGAATTAAATCTTTAAATATAACAGTAATTAAATGAAGTCATCAAGATCTATTCCATTCTGCCTCTGATTTCCTTTGTTGTAATCTACCTAAGTGAGAAGAGACACTGAAAATAATTTATGTAAATATATTAAAAATTTAAACTTACAGTAATACCTCGCATAGTCCGACTTCGATTGGTCTTGTTTCACTATAGTCCGGTCCAATAAAAAAATTTATTTTAATTGAAAAACTAACAATTTTTGGAACGCAGTTCTTTTACGCGGCTCACAGTAGAGTGAATTGGCACAATTCGTCACGTAACGTAACAAAAAAGCGTTACAGCTCTCGAGCTGTTAATATTAATAGTTTATATTATATAATTGTCTTTACATATTCAGGAGAGAAGTTGCTGTTAATGTTACAAGTTGGAAAAGTACAGAAGCAGCAAAGAACAGAAAGCCTTTGAATGCAAAATGTCAAAGGAGACGTTTCGGACATTTATTCGTCCATCCTCAGTCCTTATAGGCTTATAGACTCTCTAAAAACTCTCACGTCATTTTAAACACTTGCCCTTTTAATAAAATGTACTGCGATGACAAGTTGAGATGTAAGTAGTGGCTGTGTATGTTGATTAAAGGAGATATGGAAGCAGAGGCAGCCAAAAATAAAATTCTCTGAATGCTTAACCAATCAGCCGGAGACGTTTCGGTTTATTTACTATAAACCATCTTCAGTCCATTAATTGGTATATTTATGCTCAGAGTTAGTCAGGTGATAATTAATATACATTGTTGTAAAATAGAATACTATTGTTCACGTATGTATATAATGAAAATTGGGCTTTGATGAATTTGATGGTTGTTTGTGTGAGTTTCAAATATATCTGATATATATATATAGAACTTTGTCCCTAAATATAAGCCTATATAATGGTCGAATAAATTTTGTCCGAAACGTCTCTTTCAGGGGAATGACAACATAAAATTTCTCAAATGCGCCAAAAATGATAGGCGCACGTGTGCCTCTTGTCTTCCTTGAATGTACTTAGTTACTAAGAAGTTCCGTACTTGAGTGTGACACGAGACCCAGATTTCTTGCCAAGTTTTTTTTGTCTCTTAAAAGTGAACTAATTTTTTTTTTTTTTTTTTTTTTATTTAATTGCCTCACAAAATTCTTCAAATCAAGTGAGTGGTCCAGTGGATTGGAGTTTATTTTTATATAAAAGCGCACTCTGGAATCCACCTCTCATCAGTTCTTCTCAGAGATTATTCGTTAATTTTTTTTCGATTCAACGACAAATTGGCAACATATCAATTCTTGAAGGGGGGTTTTGGCTTCCAAATTAAAAGAAATCAGTCTAACTAGATCTAATTAACAAAAAGCAATACGCTATTCCTTAATGCAAATTCCTGATCGAATGGGCCTCTAGTGTATTGCACCCTCCCCCTCCTGCTCTATCGATTTCACGATTAGCAAGTGCTTCAGATAATTCTCTAATGAAAGATGTATAGACGAATAGTGCGGAGTGTTATGCCCATATCATCTTTCAAAAGTTGCGTAGATGTTATATTGCTCTCTTAGCTTCGATCATTCAGCCAAATGTCCCAAAAATAATCCAACCAACTTTTCATCCTCATTTTAGTTCTGCCATAAAATCATTGGATATTTTGCCAATCACTTTAAATGGACGCAACTAGCATAAAGGGGTGGATTAGATAACCAATCCAAGGCAAAAATAGTGGAAACAGCCAAAGTCAAATATACATGTATATTTTGATTGCTGGAAGGTTTACTTTTCATATTCTGGTCTTCGGATTTCTCAATAAATATTACAAAAATTATTTATTTTCGGAAAATTTTAATGAGGACTGGGGACTGACATTGCAAATGTTAATGGTTATTCAAAGAACCATCATCAGGTCTAGAATAGATAAAAATAATTTATTTTATCTATTCTAGGCCTGATAATGGTTCTTTGTCTTTTTCGGCATCGAAGGCCGTTTCAATTCAATTATCAATTAATTGGTAGCAAATTCAATTGAAATCAATTTTTGTCAGTTAGCAGGAGCTAATGCTCTAGCCCTGAGCCACAGGTCAAGGGTCTCATTGTTGATAAAGTTTAAAATGAAATGGCAGTTGACGCTTGATAAAAAAACAAACTTATATTCCGTTTTTATTTAATGTTGATGTAGGTTTTTTCATGTTCACTTTGGCGTAAGAAGGCATTTTGATTATATTTATAAGATTATAATAATGTATAATAATGAAAATTCGTATCGATTTCTTCCACTGGTCGTTCAGCACTTGTTTCCCGGTGGTTACCTTTCCAAAGTTCAGCAGTGCATACTCTTGCTTTACACTGATCTCGGAGGATGTTCCTCTTCTCTCCAGCCAGCCCCCCCCCCCTCCATCCAACAAGTTTGGGACTTCCAACAATATCACGACATTGTCATTCTTCTGAAAATTGCCAATTATGTAAATATTTATTGTTTTTATTTTGTTTTTCTTAATTATTATTATAATTATTGTATAGGGAACTAATCCATCCATTTTTAATCATATTAAATAGCTATTTTTGTACAATATAGATTTAATAAGAAAAGATTTTTTGAATCCTAACCCTTTGGTTTAATAGAATAATAAATAATTCGCTTTTAATATTACTAATTCCAAAGCCATTGTTATTTTATATCATTATTTATTACTTTTTATATTTATATATAATACTATTGTTGACAATAAAAAATTTATTCTTTTTATTTTTGTCTCTTTTTTTTCCTTTCAATCAAATGAGAATTCTAATTTGGATTTTAAAATTTCACCGGAAAATAATCTCTGAGCAAGGGCGGATACAAGGGGGGGGTAAAGGGGTAATTACCCCCTCCCCCGAGATTCGAAAAAATACCTTTTTTCGCAAAAAAATTTATTTTTAATGTTAAATTTTTAAAATTAATACTTAAAAATTGGATGTGTATTTATATTCTGGCAAACAAGTATTGAATGCGCTTTTAAATTACCGAAATTAAAAAACAATAGTGTGCTGTGCGACGAGTCACACCAGATTACCCCCCCGAGAAACACCCTTGGATCCGCCCTTGTCTCTGAGATGTTAGAAAAAATATAATTGCTATAGAAATAAATATAAATTGTTTCATGATATTTATTATTCGCCTCTTTAATGCCACACCAAGCCCGAGAGGTAATTAGTAGTTAACAATTATAAAAAAAATAAGAAGTTATTTTCTCTTTTTAAGAGTCATCTGTCCTCGCCTTATTCCCGCGTTGCGGGGTCGGTGGACCTCACTTTTCCCTCCAACCCTATCATGCATTTTTGCGATTGGAAAAAATAGAACAGGCCGGCCCGTCGCACGGTCTGCCTGTTGAAAAGAGTAAGGAAGGGACAGACATACAAAGAACTGAAAGACTTCCTGTCTCAGCTCGGGCATCTCGTGGTTACTAATCAAGTACCAACAAGCTCTGGGCCCCTGAGCAAGATTCAGCAAACTTTGATTTCATTAATATTACTGTCTGGCGGGGCATTCAGGGAGGTCAGATGCCATTGTCGGGGGAGGGCGCTTGCCCCCTAACCCCCCCCTCCCTCGTAGCGCCGTCATTGTTGAAATTTCAAAATATTTTTGATTGTTTATATTTTAATTCAAGAATCCAGGACGGGAATTCTCAAATAGAAAAGCTTATTACATTCCTCTATGTAATCCCTATTACAATAGGCTTCCAATCATGCTACTGATCCACAATCAAGAGCGGATTAATTATACAAGGGGGGGGGGGGTAAACGGGGTAATTATCCCCCCCCCCCCCGAGATTTGAAAAAAAATACTTTTTTTTGAAAAACAAAAAATTTAAGGGTAAAATTTTAAAAATTAATACTTAAAAATTTGATTTGTATTTATATTCTGGCAAAAAAGTACAGAATGCGCCTTTAAATTACCAAAATTAGGAAAAAATTGTGTGCTGTGGGACTAGCTTGGGCGTAAATAGAAAATTTGGCTGGGGGGGGGGCATGGAACCAGCCATCCTCGCTGGGGGGGGACCATGGGACCAGCTATTCTCCGGAGGGCCTGGAAAGCCCCATATTTTCTCAATTTTTCTTGGGGCAGGGAGCTTTCTGGGGGGCCATACCCCCCCTCCCGGCAGTCCCCTAGTTACGCCCATGCCTCTCCTTCCCTTAACTCGTTACGTAATATGTGGACAACCCCTAAGCTATTTATTTAAAATTTATATAATATTCGTTTATTTAATAAAAATTGGGAGATTGCTAATAAAGAGAATAAAAAAAAAAAAAAACTTTAAAAATTTTATATACAGATAAAAGGGGAAATTTCAGAGAATTTAGAACGATGATCCTTTTTACTATCATTTGATTGGTTGAACGGATGGTTAGATTAAAGAAAAAATATATTCTTAATTATTCAATTTTAGTTCCATGTGAATATTCTCTAGGAAATTCTAAACTCATTACAAAAAATCCGATGCGAATTGGATGCGCCGTTTCCGAGTTATAGACAATTGATTTATCAAAGTTTTTATTCATTTCCACTTTTAATTAATCGATCTCTTAGTTTGGCCAAAGGAGGGGAGGGTCGCGGGTGACAGGTTCCCCCGCCCCTCTGCTCTGATTGTCGCTGAGGAGAAAAAGGCGCCAGGCGCCCTCCCATCTTTTCTAAGAAAAATGATTTCTCTTTTTATTAAAAATAATAATTTAATAGCTTTTAAGTTAATTTTTTTTTTTGGACATTTGGAAGAATTATAAATTGAACGAGAAAAAAAAATTAATTAAGCAGTCAGAGAATATTGCCAAATAAATGATAGTTATATATTTAGTTAGATGTAAAATCTTTCAATTCTTCATCATCACATGGTTGTTATATTTATTTGAACATAAGCGATATTTCGATCTTGTATTACTGTAGGGTAGTTAAATATCAAAGTGTACAATTTAATTTAGATGAAATGATTTGAGTACTTCAAACAATTTTCACAAAATATTACTGATGTACTTTTTAAAAGGGCATCTAAATAATTGATTTATATGAATTTTAATCTGAAAAGTAAAAGATTTAAATTCTGTTGCCATGGCAACCATTTCACCTATCTTTCCTATGAAGAACAAGAGTAAAGTGGTCTTCAGAAGATTTCAACGGCAAAATGAGAATATACTTTTTAAAGAGCATCTAAAAAATAATTGTTTTATTAATTTAAAAAAAAATCGAGCGAATTTTGAGAAAAAAACTGAAAAATTACATCAGTAAAGTACTAGTACTTTTTGGCTGATTTTGATTAAAAGCTTATTTCCACGCCTCAGGGGGGTGACTTAAATATAAAATTTCACCATCCTAGCTCAATTCCTTCGTGCTTAAAATTGAACACACATAGGCAAGAGAATGTAAAAAAAAAAAAAAAAATAGGGGAGGCCGCAAGTTATTTATTTGTTTCCCAACGGGGCCGCGACTCAAAAAGTTTAACAAGCACTGAACTAAAGGTCTAAAGGGATGGATTTTATTATTTAATATAGATATTTATGAGAAATAAGCCTCTCTTTGATTGAAGACAAAATAATTTGAAATTTTATTTTTTCTCAAAGGATTGAATTTTTTATAGATAAATATGCAGTCTTTTATTCTTCTAGTTAAAAAAAAGTATCGAATAAAATTTTATAAAAGCATAAAAAGATGAAATCAATCAATTTGGCAATTATTTCAAATGCTGGGAGAGCATCAATTTGTTTTTTCTAATTCGATCTGCGCCGAGAGTGCAGCCAGGGAGCCTCGCTTCACTCTTGTCTAGGCTTTTCTTCAAGCGCAGATTCGCTTTTCAAAAAGTCGCTATATCTCTCTTATTTTTCGTTGAATTTGTGGAAAAATGCAAAACTGGTCTTTTCAATCAATTATAAACCTATAGACATTTTTTTATTTAACTTCGACCACATAAAATGGGGGTTTATTAATTGCCTTTTACATCTTCAAATTTTAACTGCCTCTTTCATTTTCTAATTATCCTAATTTATTGTTTTTTAATTAAATAAACACATTTAGGCCTTGATATTGATTGAATAACTTAGTATATAAAATATTCAAGCAAAAACAATGAAATTTTAGTCTCAAAACGTTCTGAAAATGATTAAAAATCGATTTTCCAAATTTATTTTGACATATTAATTTTTACTTTCTCTTAAAATTCAAAAATCAATTATTTTTTTGATGCTGTTCTATTTTGCTTTCAAAATTGTTTCAAGACCACCATGGGCGTAACTAGAGAAATTGGCTGGGGGGGCCATGGGACCAGCTATCCTCCGGTGGGAGTGGAAAGCCCCATATTTTCTCAATTTTTCTTGGGGCAAGGAGCTTTCTGGGGGGGGGGGGGGCTGGCCCCAGAAGGCTCGTGCTCCTAGTTACGCCCATGGCGACTAGTCACATCAGATTACAATTTAGAATGTAATTCCTTTTTAAATTTCCCACATTGATGATCTGAAGATTTGCGTCTTTGTAAGCCCCTCCCTGGCCCCATCTCTCACTCCCGCTCCTGCAATATCCTCTGCCTAAACAAGGAAAAAGCAATCTTATCCTTCATGCTCGTATTATTTCATTTTCATTGCACGTATTTATTGCTTAATGTATCACATATTCATTTGTGTTTCATTTCGATTTAATAAGCCAGCGATTCCAACTTCCATCTCTTATATTGAAAAGAGTGTGGTAAAATGAATAAAATACATATTCTATTTTTATTTCTAATTCCATTTGTTTATTCAGGAAAATTTTGTAATGAATCTAATGAGTGTAAGAGTAATAGAAAAGTAAGTAAATATCCTTTTTACTTTCTCTTATTTAATTAAATATTTTCCGAGATATAGGCTATACATGTATATTTGAATAAGATTTTAGTATTCAAAAATCCTCGATTCGGACTTTAACACCTTAGTCATAGATATATTTAACAAGAGTGTATGTTTTTTGTTTGCGAGGCCAATCACCCCATGGCCCCGGGTTCGATTCCAGAGGGCCATGGGGCGTTTGGCCTCTTACCCAGGATCTCCAGCCAGTGGAGTCCGATGTCCCGGAAAAGCTGGGGATCCTGGGTTCGATTCCCGAGGGCCATGGGGCGTTTGGCCTCGCCAACAAAAAACATACTTGCACTCTTGTTTTTTTAATATTTTTTTAACATTTCATTTTATTTTAATAGGAGCAAGATCCCGCTTGTAAAATGAGGATTAGAAGAGATGAAAAAAGTAAATAAGTATTTATCTAAATCAGGGGTGAGCAACCTTTTTAATCTACGGGCCAATTTAAATTTTAAAAATTTTTGGAGGGCCGCATATAAAGTTCATATACAAATTTTAATGGAAAATAAAAACAAACAAGAACAAACAAACGAATTTACTTGAACTTTTAATGAGAAATTT